>VXCM01003773.1:0-71086 GCA_014773175.1 Lucifuga dentata | reverse complement strand
CGCTCGCCTCACTTCATGTTGTTGTACGGTGAGAACAGATGTGTCAGTGCCCAGGGGAGATGGTGTTTTCGTCTCGAAGCGGGCGAAGAAGTTGTTAAACTCCTCTGCCAGCGAGTCGCCACCTGTTGTTGTTGCCGAGGTTTTACTACCTTTGTAGTTGGTAAGATGTTGTAGTCCCTGCCACATCCGTCTTGGGTTGTTATCCATTATTGCCAGAAAAGTAATTTTTAGAGACATTTTTACTTATTGTGGATGTTTTTCATAGTCTGCAATTTATTACTTTCCAAATAAACTATATAATTTGATTTTTTTTAAATGTACATACAGTATATATGACTAGGAGTGTATGTAATAGTATATATTTTTGTTTTTGGGGAAGGAATCAAGTCTTTTTGATTCAAAAGGCTCAAGCTCATTTGACTTGGATTGCAAGTCTTTTTTAAATATGTCAAGTCTCAAATCAGCAAATGTGTGATTCAAGTCCAAGTCCCGTCCAAGTTATGCAGCTTGAGTCTATCCACACCCCTGCAGTTTATTAACAGAGATCAGTCTGTATTTATAATCTAGTCTGTTATTTTATCATGCACCTCTTCTACAGGGCTTTAATCATAAATATACAGTCCTGATTTATGATGATGGAGAGAAAAGAGCATAAAAACCCAAATGAGGATGAAATAATTTCCTTTCATCCATCATTTATTATTTATGAGGGAATGTTTGCTTATAGTTAAAACTTGACCAATTAGATCCTCCCAGCCTCAGTCAGTCAAAAATTAATAAAAAGTAGAAGCTATGAATTATGATTTGTCTACAATGCAGGACAAACACAGTAAACTCAGTCCAGCTTCCTCTTTTTATAATTCTTATCTACCATATTTTCCCACTGAGCTCTAAAACACACTGCTGAGTGTCAGGTCATTAAACTCAGACGGTTCTCAATCTGAAACATCTACAAAGAGAGTGTGTTGACTCTCAGTCTGTGTGCTGTCCGTCCATATTATCAGCTGTCCTGTACTTTTATATGTATGTCATAAAATGTTTTCCATTTTTTAAACATAAAGTCAATTATATGTACAGGATTCTCTCTTTAAGAAAGACTCTTCAAATAATTTACTGTTTCATTTGAATTCAGTTGCTAAAATCTCATAATCTTCCAAATGATTTTTTTCTAGATTTTTTTTATCAAGTGAAAAAAGAATCAATTTTACCAGAATTTTCTCAAATATTTTTAATTTTGATTGATTTAATTTTAATTTTTTAGTTATTTAAATTTTTTAAAATCTTTTTAGAGTGAACCTTGTTTTCTAAACTTTCTGTCACTTTTTTCCCCATTAGACTATTTTTGGGGATTTTTCCCTGATTTTTGAGACTTTTATTTTCTGGAATCAAGTAGAAATAATTTGGCAGTTTTTCAAAATTTCATTTCAAAATTTTCAGGTTAAATTTTTTTTTTTTTTTTTTTTTGTTTGCCTTCCTCTGTTACATGAACAAGTAGAATATTCCATCATGTATTTTACAGTAAACACAGAAGATCTGACAAATCTGTTTGCATGATTCTTTTAATCTGCTCATTATGCAAGAAAACTACAGAAAGATTTAGTTTGTGTAAAACATTTTCATCCAAACCCACGTAATCTTTCAAGCTGCTGTAACCCACAACAAATGTTTTTCTTCAACTCATGACTGATCTTAAAGATATGAGAGACGATAAGGTGGGGAAATTTTACATGAGTAGGCATTTAGCGGAAAGACATTTCTGGTGGTATCATTTTCTTTTCCAATTTGAATTACCATCTTTGATTGAAAACTTTTGCTAAAGCTGCACTTCGTGTCCCACCGAATTTGAAAACTTTGAACCTTTGATGAGATCAATTTGATATCTGTGGACTGAATGTCTTCTTCTTCTTCTTCTTCTTCTTCTTCTTCTTCTTCTCTCATCTAAAAAGTTAAAATGCATAAGTGAGAATAACTTAATGAAGGTCGGCTTCTTTTCTTCTTCTTCTTCTTCTTCTTCACATCTAATCAGTTAAAATGCATACATGTAAGCAAGAATAAGTTAACAACGCAGCTCAACAACATGTTTATAGTAGTCACATCCTCCGTTCAGCATTTAAAGAGATCAAGAACATGATAAGTAGGATTGTTCTGGCCTCTTTCTAAATGAAGTCACTGAGGTGTGAAGTGAACTTCCTGTGTGTACTTACAATTCAGCACTAAAAGAGGAACTAAAGCAGACACACAAACAGCACGAGAAAAGTCATTCTGCTGCTTCTTGTTGCAGCTCAACAGAATTTGGACTTGCTGTTTGAGCTTGAAGACGTTTTGTTGCTCGTCTAAGTTGCATCTTCAGTTCTGAGTCAGTATTTATACTCGGAGTCGTTCACACCTGAAGCCAGGTGTGTTGTTGGATCTCACAGTGGTTGCGTGATAGCCGTTGGAGTTGTTAGAGTCTCAGGATAATGGGTAGATATCTGTATGTTGTTATAAACATAAACCACAGAGCCCGTCATTATTTTTTGAATGAGTTAGCCATTGCTGTCTTTTAAAGGGAGACCCCACCGATTCTGTGAAAAATAAACTCTATGACATCACAAAGGTCTCAATGTACCGTGTTAAAGATACAAGAGTGGGGAAAAATGATAAATTCACACATGTTCTCCTTTCATAGACTTTTTTTTTTTGCTAAGACTTGTTGTATTTAGCACAAACACATACATACTTCTGCGACTTGCATCAAAACTTTCTGCTGTTATTTATGTCCTCCAAGACCAGTGAACTAGTATAATGTGTAAATTTAGTGAAATCCCCCTTTAAAGGACCATACCACCCATTTTGCATGTTTGAGCCTAATATATTTAATTTTCATACACGTAACATTACTGAAATCATTTCCCAAAGCATAAAACTGGAATGGTGAATTAAAAATGTTTTTCCTACCTTTCAGACCTCCATTGGTTTCAGTTCATTCTGCTATTAAAATCAACTTGTTGATACTGTAAACGTTCTTGGGATAGGTAATCCATCATCACCAACAAGACGTGTATTCAGGTTTTTTTAGAAGTTATGTAATTTTAGTGTTTAAGCTCAATAAAAAGCGTGGAGTGAATGTATGCCTCCACCAGGGAATATAGTCCCAAAAGAAGACCTGCGTTTATGGAAAAATTTAAAGGACCATGACTTCATAAGGCTGTGTAACTATTAGCAGGAGAAACATGGATTTTTAAGGTGGGTGTATCACTTGAATATTTGATTTTGAAAGATTAAGAGATTTTACAAAATATCAGGAAAGCTGAGATACAGTTTTATCCTCTGAGAAATGATTGTCAGTAACGTTACATGTATGAAAATTGAATATATTAGACTCAAACATGCAAAANGAAATGATTGTCAGTAACGTTACATGTATGAAAATTGAATATATTAGACTCAAACATGCAAAATAGGTGGTATAGTCCTTTAAATTTGACCTTGGCTGAGTTTATTTGAGGCCAAAAAATGGATTCCAGCTTATTGTTTATCCTCTTGAATGACTGAGATTGTGAATTCAGAACTTATTTTAACATCTGGTTCCATAGTGTAGTGGTTATCACATCTGCTTTACATGCAGAAGGTCCTGGGTTCAAACCCCAGTGAAACTAGTTTCATTTTAGAAGGTTCTTTCACTTAAATGCTTATAATCCTACAAAATTCATTTAAAAAAAAAATCACAGTTCTTACATTGTTTCTTTTAATGTTAATTTATTTTATTTTCTTCCCTTTCAAAGTTTATTGTAAATACAACAATATGTGAAAGTGGTGCAGCATTTCTATCATTATATCATTTATATTCACTCTTTACATTTACAATAAATATGACTGTTTTTACTGCACAGAAAAGCTCATTAAAGTTCATGTTTCCATTGTCAACTTCCTTAAAAAGTGCTGAGATAAAGGTTAAGTTCTGATCTTTTCTCTGAAACACTCTGATTCACAGTGAAACGTATGAATGAATCGTATGTTGTGCTTGTAAACTTTCAAATGAAAATTGTTGTGTTTTTGTTCTTTGAAAGCAAAAACATGTGGAGAGTTTGTGAATTAGTCGTTTCATTTCCTGCTTTGAGTCAGTATCAGAGGAAAGCAGGATTTCAGAACAGAAGTAATTATGAGCACAGTTACTGTTAGTTATTTTTAAGTGTCTGAGTTCGAGGAAAGAAGAAGCAGAAAGAAGAAAAGAGTCTTTCTGTGTCGTTTCTGGCTCTTGAACCCGCCTCTCTGCTCAAAGTCAAACCGCCCTCAAAGCTTCCTCCTGATTCGCTGAAGGAGCTGCTGCAGCATCACGTCTGTGGGTGAAAACACTGTGGGTGTGAGACTCTCAGACCCACTCAGGTTTTTCACTCAGACGACCATGGTTGGAGTTCAGTGGGATTTTTTAGAACCAAAATGTTCTTCCCACAGGATCCATTCCCATTTTTCATCCTCGGTAAGCAGCCTATAAATTATGAATTATGCTATTTTATTAACTAATGGTATTAAAATGTGAGTTGTGGTTTTTTTTAAGTAGTCTGGAGTCTAAAAATAAACTTGTAGACAGTTTTTTTCATGTGACTCATCTGATTTCACAATCATCAGCTACATTTTTTTTTTGGATCTTCATGGTTTATTTGTGGTTTTATATCTTCCTTTGAAATGCTTGTCTCGCTAAAAGATTTTGGCTGGTCAGAGGCGTTGATGTTTGGGCTGTAAAGTCTTTTAAGACTTTGTGTGATATTAATCTTTACAAATTAACGTGACTTAGAAATTTTACTTTCATTTGATGATTTGAATGAGTTTGGATTTTATATTCCACCTAAAAAGCTGCAAATTTCCTGTTATTTACCAGACATGATGACAAATTTTGACTTGTGAAAATCAGGACATTTTTGCAACATTTTTGCACTTAATAAGCCTGTAAACACTCAAGTTTTTTTAATTTTAAAAAATATATGGAGCTCTGTTGCTGTTTATAAAGTTAAAAGTCAAGCTTTCTTTTTTCTAACTTTTCACTTTATTTTATTTATTTATTTATTTACTTTGAGGGATGCAGAATTTTCATGTGAAATAGAAATTTTCTAGATTTTTTGAAACTTTTTTCATTGAGAAATTTCTGTAATTCATATTTTTTGAATGTTTCTATGTATTTTTTTTATTTTAGAAATCTATGAAACTGCAGAAGAATTTTGTAGAATTGAATCGTTTCTTGATCCTTTATAACTTCAGAGAGTAAAAACATAAAGAGCAGTATAACTTCATTTTCACATTATTCATTCACCTGATATGACTGAGTTTACAGAGATATTAAAGTTTTTACTTATATCCTGCTCTGGTTTAATTATATCTGTATTCAGTGCTGATTTACATTTATTTGGCTTTAAGTGATATTTTTTGTTCATATTAAAGGTTTGATGAGTTTTTACAAAACTATGCCGTCCTCTCATGTCCACACCACTTCAGGTACGTTTGTGCTGCTTTTTGTCATAAAGATTCAGATTTATAATGATTTTTCTACCCAAACATCAGAATTATTATTAAGTCATTATCAATAATGACTTGTCAGATCAATAGGTTGACCTTTATGAAATAGATTGTAAGATGAAAGGAGGGATCCCATTTATTATTTTTCCTTTTTAAAACTGCAATTTATGAATAAAAACTCAGTTTGTTGTGATCCAGGACAGAAATGTTGGAATATTGTGGTCACATTTTCAATTCAGAAAAGGAAGATTTTGTGATGATTATCAAACATATATATATATTTTTTTTTTTTTTTNATTTTTTTTTTTTTTCTTTTTTTCTTTTTAAACATGTTTTGATCAATCAACAGTTGATGCATCAAACTTTGCAGAACGGTCGACTTTCATCCAAAATGATACAGACTAAATTGTTGGAACAATTTTCAGGATGGTGGTGCAAAAGAAAAAATTTAAACTTTAAACAATTTTTTTTTTTTTTTTTTTTTTTTTATTGTAACTCTAATATGAGGCAGAATAGTTTGACTAAAATTTCTAAACCATAATTTTTCCTTTTGGCTAAATTGTGAGATTAGCAACTGGTATTTTTTCATTTTTCTGCATACGACGTAAGTTGGAAAGCTGAGGAAATTCTGATCTGTGTGTTTAGATGCATGTTCACAGCATTTATTTATTTATTTATTTATTCCTATTGATCCCTCACCGGGGTATAAGGAACAAAAAAAAAAAAAAAAAAANAAAAAAAAAAAAAAAAAAAAACACAGGCAACCAGCAAATAAAACACAGAAACCAAAACTCTGTACAATCAAAACCTCAATATTTTCTTACTAAACATGCATTGAACGGATTGCATGAATCCCATAACGTGGCACATGTGTGTAAAAAAGTCGGAATTTGGTCATTTGCAGCTGGAAGTGTAAATGTGAGAAAAAAAGATCTAATCTCATTCCATATTCACGCCACGTTTCAGAGAGATGCAAGTCAGAGAACATTTCCTCCATATATCAGCACTGTGCTGTTCATCCAGGTAAGAACACACACACACACACACACACACACACACACACACACAAACCTGAGACATTAAAGCTCAAATATCTGCCATCTGGTCACCCGAAAAGAGACAGAAAAAGCATCTCCACAAACTCTTTGTCTTCAGCCGGAGTCCGTGACCTGGACTGCTTTGGGAAACGTTTCGGAAACGTGGTGGCGATGCAGTGTGTGTGGAAACCTGGAAACGAAACTTCAACCAAGACACACACACTCCTCATTCAACAAGAGTGAGTCAGACTATGTTTCCTCTTTTTTCCTCCTCAATTTTTACATGTAAGCACATAAGAATAACTTGTACAAATGCACAATCTTGTGATGTTAAAGGACCATACCGGTGGATTTGCATGTTTGAATCCAATAACTCTACACATATGTACATGTTACATTTCTACCAACCATTTTCCAGTTCCTGGATCCACCATCTGGATTGGTGTGAAAAAACAGAAGGGTTTTTTTTTGGGGTTTTCCAGTGTTCCGAAATGTTTCATCAAAATCAGTTCAGTATCTTTTGAATAATCCTTCAAAGCAATAAGCAAACAAGAAGGCGCTCTGGAGCATACCTCCACCAAGGCCCACAACATCTGGATCCTGTATGATCCGGGAAAGAAGATAAACAGATCTTCTTTTTGTTAAAAAATGCAAACATGCTGAATTTTATTTAAATTAGCCTATTAGCATTTATTTTTTTATGGGGTTTTAAAGTTCTTCTGGATCCATAACAGGATCCGGATCACCTTTAAAATGTAATCGCTTCTTCCTGTCAACATCTCTCTGTCCCCCAAATTTCACCCAAACTCACCGTAACTTTTCCAGATATCCTGCTTCGCTAAACAAACGCACCTTTGTGGAGGAAACAAACCAACTCATATCTGCAGATGAGGTCATGAACGACTTTTAAATGCCGTTAAAGATGAGAAAAATGTTCTTCTCCACGTTTCTCCTTGTAGAAGCAGAAACTACTGCATGAAACACAGCAACGTGTCCAGACGCTTGGAAACGTTCTGGCTTTTCCAAAAACACAACATGACCGCTCACGTTTTGGAGAATCATGACTCAGCACTTTGCACAAAAGCGTCGTTCAGCGGTTTGCCAAAACGTCTGCGTAAGTAACGAGAACACAGCGAAGAATCCAGATTCAGCGTCCATCCTGATGTTAACGACGGGATTTGTTCACGCTGATTAGTGAGGTGTGATCCTCCGCACGCGGTGACCTTCAGCCGCCACGCCGGAAAGCTGGACGTGAACGTGAGCTGGAGACGAGAGGACAGGAAGTTCATCAAACATTTTTCTGTTCGATATAAAACTCTCAGCAGCTCCTTATGGAAGGAGGTCAGTGTGACATATCTGCTCACCTTTAACCTTTCACTAATTTACAAACTTTAACCTTTACTAATTTACAAACTTTAACCTTCACTAATTTACAAACTTTAACCTTTAACCGTCACTAATTTACAAACTTTAACCTTTAATCTTTACTAATTTACAAACTTTAACCTTTAACCTTCACTAATTTACAAACTTTAACCTTTAACCTTCACTAATTTACAAACTTTAACCTTTAAACTTTACTAATTTAACCTTTACTAATTTACAAACTTTAACCTTTAACCTTTACTAATTTACAAACTTTAACCTTCACTAATTTACAAACTTTAACCTTTAACCTTTACTAATTTACAAACTTTAACCTTTAACCTTTACTAATTTACAAACTTTAACCTTTACTAAACATTCCAATTTACAGACTTTATGTAAAATAAGCTTCGTTTACACAGATTTGAGCTCTGCTGAGTCCAAAGTCAGTTTTTCTATTTTACTTTTCATTGAATGTTCATTTCAGCCAGACTTTGTCATCCTGTCTAGTATATTTGTGTTTTTTATGGTGTCAGTGTAAAAAAGTGAGGTATTTTGATGCGTTTAATGACGTCGGAGTGAATAAAGACTTAGATCTCAGCAGTTCTGTGAGGTTTCTTCTCCTCACAGAGATCTCCGTGTTCTTTGCAGTCGGAGATGAAATCTGGAGAGAGAAACCAGGTGGAGAATCTGAACTCGTCTCTGGCTTACGGAGTTCAGATCCAGTGTGTCAAAAGTGAGGAATGTCCACAGTGTCCATCCAGTCAAACATACACCGTCCCACCAGGTCTGATCTCCGATTTCTAAATAACTTTTAGTTTGACACTTTCATCTATCTAATCCTGTTTTTATCCTTAGTTTAGCTGATTTTAGCTTCCTTTCTGTGTTGCTCTTTGATCTGTTTGCTGAAGAACTGCTGTTAAAGGACCATACCAGTAATTTTGCCTGTTTGAGCGCAATATAAACAACCCACATACATGTTAAGTTCTGACAACCATTTCCCAAAATATACTACTTTAGAATTGTTTTTCCTACCTTCCAGACTGTCACTGGGGGTTTTAGTGACCTGAGGTATATTTGACATTCTACAACTCTGAAAAACTCCACCAGAACTAAGAAAGTGACACTTGATCCCAGATAATCCTTCAGACTCGCTCTGTAAAGAACAAACGAGGCTCTGAAAACACAAAACTCCTCAAAAAATTGTAGGAAAGGTGGAAATTTCTGTCAAGTTTACACGCTTAAAAGAAATGGCTTTAGACACCAGAGCATTAAAGGACCATACCGGCGATTATGCATGTTTGACATGCATGCATGTTTTACATGTTTGAGCCTAATATATTCAATTTTCATACATGTAACGTTACTGACAATCATTTCCCAAAGCATACTACTGGAACGGTGAATTAAAAATGTTTTTCCTACCTTCCAGACCTCCATTGGTTTCAGTTCATTCTGCTATTAAAATCAACTTGTTGATACTGTAAACGTTCTTGGGATAGGTAATCCATCATCACCAACAAGACGTGTATTCAGGTTTTTTTAGAAGTTATGTAATTTTAGTGTTTAAGCTCAATAAAAAGCGTGGAGTGAATGTATGCCTCCACCGGGGAATATAGTCCCAAAAGAAGACCTGCGTTTATGGAAAAATTTAAAGGACCATGACTTCATAAGGCTGTGTAACTATTAGCAGGAGAAACATGGATTTTTAAGGTGGGTGTATCACTTGAATATTTGACTTTGAAAGATTAAGAGATTTTGCAAAATATCATTAAAGCTGAAATTCAGTTTTATCCTTTGGGAAATGATTGTCAGTAATGTAACATGTATGAAAATTGAATATATTAGGCTCAAACATGCAAAATGGCAGGTATGGTCCTTGAATGTTTCTTATTTCCTACATTAAATAAAGCTTCTAATCGTGGTTATGTCCTGTTTCAGAGCTGACCGTCCCGCCTCTTATTGTCAAGCTTGAAGAAACTGACATGGCAGAGAAAAACGGCCGTCGGCTCATTTCTTTCACCTGGAAGGTTCATCATTTAATCATTTTTTCTCAAACTTTTCTCCTCTGTGGAGTCAGAAGTAAACAGATTTGTCATCTGACGTCTGTATTTGTTAGTTTCCTGTCGGAGAGCAGCCTGCCGGTTACCATGTGAGAGTTGGGAAAGCGTCAGGAGAAACTCCCTGTGAGTGGATGAAAACCCTGCAGCCTGAGATCAGACTCACTCTGTCATATTCAGCCTTTCACATCCACATCTCTGCCTTCAACAACGCCAGCTCCTCCCCCGCCCTGAGCCGCATCATACCGGCACGCGACGACACGCAGCGTGAGTTCTCACCGTCCACCGAAATCCTTCTATCTCCACCTTTAGTGACTTTTGGTGATCACGTAAAGGACCATAACAGTGATTTTGCATGTCTAAGCTCAATAAATGCTCCTCATATGAAGCCACTTTCTAAAAAATAAAACTGGTCTTTAATTTTTTTTTTTTTTTTNTAAAAAAAAAAAAAAAAGAAAAAAAAGTCACTGTGGGTTTTGCATTATCAGACAATGTTAAAAATGCATTATCTAACTTTTCCTGAGTTCTTGAAAAGGTCACATTGTGGAGATACGAGGTTTCCACCCAACAGCAGCAACAGGCAGCCTTAAAAAAAGCTCATTTACCAGTTTAACTATTTTATCCCCACAGATACGAAGCTGAATGTGACTTTCAGCAGCAATTCATCTTTTACTCTTTACTGGAAAGATGATTTAATCCAAAAATATTCCTGCTTCTCTGTGGAATGGAGCAAGAAGGGACATAAAACAGCTTACAGGTCCTTTTATGAGGATATAAACAACTATAAGACCTTTTCCGATATAAAAGGTGCGTACATATAGTATATATTTATGTTTCAATAAGTTCAGGAATATGTCAAATTCCAATGTCAAATTGATCTGTTTCGTTATTTTTAATATTCCAGAACTGTTGGAGCCTTATCAGAGATATAGCATCACTCTGCACACAAGACCAAACAAAGACACGTGCAACATGAAGCACATCAACAACAGCGAGAGCACCTATGGGCGACTGTGCTTCTACTTTATCGAAGGAAGTAAGTCTCAGGCCCGTCCGTCTCTTTTACTTTGACAAACAAACACTCTGACTTCCTGTTCTGTTTCAAAGCCCCTCTCGGCGCTCCCGCTAACATCAGCGCC
The DNA here is from genome assembly GCA_014773175.1 of Lucifuga dentata. Taxonomy (NCBI): domain Eukaryota; kingdom Metazoa; phylum Chordata; class Actinopteri; order Ophidiiformes; family Bythitidae; genus Lucifuga; species Lucifuga dentata. The sequence goes on along the minus strand of VXCM01003773.1, from coordinate 59,995 downwards.
GACAACCTGACCCAGAATTCAGCGGTGCTCTGGTGGTCGTCCATCCCAGAGGACGACCTGCGAGGCTTCCTGCTGGGTTACATGATCCACTATGCCGAGTACCAGGAGGGAACGCATACCGAGAGAAGTACGCATCTGAAACCGTATTTAAGCTAAGCTAATGCTAAATTTCATGTCCGTTTAAAATGTGCCTGTTTGGAACGGGCTGGACTTTCTGGTGTGTGCCGCAGCCTGCCATAATTTAGTTCTGCACGTCCTCATGAGCTAGCTTTGTTAGCTGTATGGGGTTGGGTTGAGATCGTGGCACTGAACCGGAGAGTATCCTGCCACGCGGACTACTTTTTACTGGCACAGCTCAAATTGAGAACCACTCATTCTGCTCATCCTTGGGTCCTGAGCAATAAACATGAGATTTCTGTCTTTACAGTCAGATGGTAAAAAGTGAAAAAAATATCCGAGTTTCACCAGAGATGCTTGAAACTTGTGCGACAATTTCTACAAACATTTTATTTAAAACCTGTTCTGGTCAGATTTGTTTTTTTTTTTTTTTTTANTTTTTTTTTTTTTTTTTTAATTCTTAAAATTGTGGAACCCACACACATTTCCTGATCTTTGTGATTTCTCCCCACTGGTTCCACCTCGCATAAAAACTTCTGAGAAGTCTAAAACATTTTAATGCTTCCATACTAATGAGAATATTGTTGAAACGCTTTAAAATAATTTTGCCTTCTGTACAAAAATTGTATTTGAAATTTCAGTCTGATTTTAGTAGTACTGTAAAAGCTTCCGTCTTTGGTTGCAGACGTAACAGTGGCTCCAGAGTTAAACAGTTATGAGCTGAAGGATCTGAAAAGCGGCACGGCGTTCCAGGTCCAGATATCAGGATTCACCCGGGCCGGAGCAGGAGCACGAAGCACAGCAAGCCTCTTTAAAACAATTTCTCACGGTAGAATCGGAATTCTAAATCATTTACATCCAATTCATAATAATGAAGATAACCTGATGGGTTAATCAGACTGTATAAACTTTTTTTTAATAATCACATATTTTCCTTCTATAGATTATCCAAGTCTCAGCAGTCTTATCATCGCCTTTGTCGTTGTGGCTCCTGTGCTGATCTTTGGAACTCCGTTGATAAAAAGGTACAAGTCGCTGTCAGAACACTTTTGAATAAAATGTTAATAATGCTACGTTTACAACCCCAAGGACCTCATTCTGATTTTTTTGCTCCCATGTGACCAAAAAAAAAAAAAAAAAAAAAAAGAAAAAAGAGAAGCATGTGCCAATGTTACTGTCATTTAGCAAAGAAATCAAAATCCTCACCATTCCAAACATGGATGTCCTTAAATGCAACACTCCTCTACTTTGTCCTTATCCAACTGTTGTAGCAGCAATCATTGTCTGTCTGTCTGTCTATCAGAGCAAAAGTGATCCTTTGGCCAGGCATACCTAACCCTGGAAACAGCAATGTAATTCAGAAAACAGACAGATCCCATGAACTGGTAAGAACATGTTCGCTCGCCTGTTTTCATAACTACGCCTACTAGATATGACCAGTTTCCCTTATCAGAAGGCAAAAAAATAAATAGCTATGATCTTAATTATTACATCATACTGGTTATTATTACAATACAATATTAATGGCTTCAGTCACAATGTGCTTATTTCACTCAGGAAGTCCTGAAGCCCATCAGCACTCTCAAGGTAGAAGAATGGGATGCTAACAGTCTTCAGATCGTTGAGGAAGAAGCTGTGACTGCTGTGGAATCATCATCATCAGTGTTACCACATTCCCATCAGTTAGAAGGTGAGGGAAATTCACCAGATGTGATCTGCAGCTGGAGCCAAAGAGACACGGAGGAAGCATCCGGAGATACGGTACCTGGAAGTACCCAAGCCACGTTTTTGGATATGCAACCAAAAGACGTTCAAAGTTCTCCTTTAGCCTTTTCGAGTGGTTATACAACAATGGAAATGTTTCTGAAGGGAGTATCTCGGAACGTTCCAACATGCACAACTTTTGCACAAACCACAGCAGTCCAGGCAGAGGACGGAGACCTGACTGTGTTAAGACCAGGGCAGGGCTATGTCGGTCAGTATAGTACCAGTCCAACCGAGAGCGGTGAGGAGATCTCAGGGGTTTTATAACGTTTGGACCAGATGATACACATGGGCTGGATTTACACGACCACGCACATGAATCCTGATTCCGATCTTTTGCTCACACATATCAGATACGCTTCCTTAAGATGTAAATGGTAAAAAGCCATATGGAATCAGATATTTTCAGACCGTTTTGGGCCATTTGCATATGTGGAAATAAATCGGATACGTATCAGATATCCGCCAATGCGACTGCTGCCTAATACACAGATTGGAATTTCCTTCCCATTCTGACTTCTGCGCAACATTTCACCTTGTCCGCATATGAATAAGCGATCAATACGATGCTCTCTGTAAACAGAAATGGAGGACATGCTGTGTGTGTGTATATATATATATATATATATATATGAGATATACTGATGTGTGTTTATGTCAAATAGAGGTGTCAGTGTGTGATAACAGGCTCCTGTTACAGCAGCAAAACTCCAACTCCACCAGATGACAGCCAAAAGACGTCAAAATGCAGCATCACCAAGCTAGCTGCAGCTCAGCAGGAAAAAGAAAGATAATCCAGCAAAGAACTCACAGAGTACAAATGTTCCACAAAACAATCATCATTCAAACTGGAAACCAGCATTCCCTTCCTAACATCCAAATGATAATAATATTCAAGGAATAGTAAAATCTGATTAGTTATTCATGTATTCTTCTCATTAAAAAAAATGTTTAAAAAATATTTTAAGATTATAATTTTGTTTTTACAAAGTTTTCCCTGCAGTTTTTGTGGCCCACCTGCAGTTTCTTCGCAGCCCACCAGGGGGCCGTGACCCACACTTTGGGAATCACTGATTTAAACTATTTTCCATGGGTAGTGGTAATGGGGAGTATTTCCACCCCTGGAAATTTCCTTCTCTGGAGTCAAATTTGAATTTCTCGTGTAAAAGTTGAGCCCCAATTTGCTTTGTGAAATTTGTAATAAAAACTCGGCTTATACTTGAGTATTTATGGTAATTCCTCTGGGTTAGGAAACCACCTAAAAGTATGACTCTAAACTGCATCAGAGTTGAGTTCCTTTCAGTTTAACGAGCTCGTTAACAAGCAAAGACTCCAAAGCAGAATGACTGAATGTTTTTTTTTTTTTTTTNTTTTTTTTTTTTTTTTATTGAGTGTCTTTTTGAGAACCAATCAGAACTTTTGTTATATATAAATTCACGAGGATCACATACATCCAAGCTCTTCATAAAGAGTTTTACCAAACGCCGGTGGCCCCTCGCACAGGAGCAAACCACCAAACACGTTTTTACAGTATAAACCATCTTTACAGACACATGAGTATAAAAATAAAATACTTCACATACTGTCAGTTACGTTGAAAATTACTTTTAGCAAATGTCATCGCACAAAACAAAGAAATTAACCAGGTCTGTAAAAGGCAAAAAGTAGAATTTGTGAAGGTCATAATGTGGTAAACTCTTTAAAATATATCAAATCAGAAAATTTAACAAAAAAACAGATACCATAATTTTTTTTAAACTGACATAATATCCATTACTGGCTTTGTTAACACCAAAAATTACAGAAATACAAGATGAAAAAAGGTTAAAATAATAAAATTTCCACAATCAATCTGTTCTGCTATTTATTAGTAAAGACAGCTGCACTGAGAATACTGTAATATAACATCTTAATATTTTAAACCATTTAACATCCTAAACAGTAAATTTAGGTTGTATGTGTCAATACATCTCCATAATTCAGTAGATTAATCCGTACAATCTGAGTCGAGGCACTTTTTGACCATCTGTGCTTGACCTGTGACCTTTGAACTTTTAGTCTCTCACAGTTTCTTCAGTAATCGGAGCTGATAGACGTTTTGTACAACACTGTTATTTCCCAGTACAGGCTTGAACTGTATCTATAAAATATTAAATAATTTTTGTAGCACAGCATTACACCAAAAAACAAGAAAAGGAACGAGATTCATTGTGATGTTGTTGCAACTACTAAAGAGATACGTCCATAAAACAAAACAGGAAGTGAATGTACTTACACTGCAGGCTAGGAGTTTGAGGCCAATTAGTTTTCAAGAAACATATTCTGTAGCTACTCTGGCTACAGAAATGATATTTAATGAAGGCATCAGTCTGTATTAGTGCAGCACTCCTGTTGTGTTCCAGCTCCCTACTGATGTGTTTTAACATTCTATTCCTGCTGTCTGCCTTCTCCCACATCATTTAGGATTAACGTGCTACACAGCATGAGCATTAACTTGGACCAAGTTAAAGGAATTATGAAGAAAGAGAATTACCATTTCATCCTTCAAAGACACATGATTCCATCCAGTTTTTATCAATTATTGGTCAAAATTTCATTCTTCAACAGGACAACGATCCAAAACATTCATCAAAATGATGCCAAAATTACATCCATTCAAAAGAGAAACAAAAGGTTTTAGAATTCTGACTTGGCCAGAGCTTACTTTGATGAAACCAAAGTCTGAGCCTAAAATGTTGACAAATTCTTCTTGAAAACTAATTAGTTACATTTATTTTACATATTTTTTGTCATTTCTTGTGCAATAAATTGTAAAACAAACAATATATTGATTTTTTTTTTTTTTTTTANTTTTTTTTTTTTTTTTTTAATCTGGGGGTGGCCTCAAACTTCTGGCCTGTGTGTACATCGTAACAACCAGCTGTACCAACAAAATCCTAGTCTAAAATGTTTAATAAAACATCCCGTTTGGAGAAGTTCACTAACGCTGATAAACATTTATATTGTAACTCTCTGAGCAGTGAAACACACTTAAAAATGTGATGATCTGTAGATTATAAAGTCAGATTGTTNAACTCTCTGAGCAGTGAAACACACTTAAAAATGTGATGATCTGTAGATTATAAAGTCAGATTGTTCTCCATGTGGATGTTTGTCAAACTGTTCATGTTAAGTGTTCCAGAAATAATCAGGAGAATATTTCATTATTTTATTATCTTCTAATCAGCTGTGTGTTGCTTTAGATGATGCTTGAGGAGCGAGGACGTTTCATTTCTCTTAGATCGTAATTCCTCAGCTCCCGTCCTCGCTTCTTTTCCTCGCATCTTCAGTAGGCGGGACTTAGACGCAAGGAAAAGATGCAAGTGAGGGAAATGGATAAGGAACTCGGAATGCACCCAAAGAATCAAAGTAAGTGGAAATGCCCAGTTCCCATGATGCAACACGAAGAATACAGTATTGGAAATTATCGAGGAAAGAGCAAACGAGCATTTTTACACATCAAAAGACATCCTGCTTTTTATTTTATCTGTTTTACACAGAGGGGTTGTTATTTTATTACAATTATTTCAAGAAACAGAACACAAAATGGGAAGTTGGAATCTGCCCAACAGCTTAAAAAAAAGACTCAAATGACAGTTACACCCCATGAGCCCTCAAGCATTGAGAAGAAAGTTTATTTTTGTCCTTGGGAGACGTTGCAATTGAAAACGCAATTTGAGTTTGAGTTTATGATTCTTTTTTCATCTTTGAAATGCACTTCTCAGCCACACTTGGCATGCGATTAAAAATTAAGGACCAAGACAAGTTCATGATAACGCTGAATTTTGTGGAATTCAGGCTTAAAGAGAAACTTTACGCCAAATTCATTTTTTGAGTTTCTAAGTTAAATGTGAAGCAGCATAATAATGCTATAAACTGACTCTGGTGCTAATCTGACATATTTAAGTCCTTGATTTCCTTCTTTCCACTGAAAATCGCTATGTAGCTGCCCTACAGATCTCAAAACAAGGCTACACAATCTATGCATTGTTGTGTAATTCCATGCCCCTAAAATACACAGCTATGTCACTATTACTTTGATTTAGGCCACGCCTCTCTACCAAAGCAGATAAAACCAGATACCTATGTTCTCACGGTGTGGAAACTTGGCAACTCGCTGTAGAAAGATGGTGGAGAAACAAAAGATCATTGTTCAGCAGGGAGTGGTCGCGGTGTCAGGAGCAGTGGGGAAACTCCCGGATATTGAAAAGAAAAAAAAAAAAAAAANAAAAAAAAAAAAAAAAACACATTTTTTGCATATGCGAAGGATGTGTGGTCAAACTGAAACAGGCTACACTGCTCTTTCATGAAGGTAACTTGGAGTTTGTTGATCTCTCGTGTGCGTTTAAGCAGCAAAACCTGAATCGAGCTACAGTTGTTTTTATGTACTGATGGAACTTATGCTAATGAAATATATCAACAGATGAAGTTTTTTTGGGGTGGAAACTGCCCTTTAAATGGAAGTTTGGCCTGCACAAAGCTGACTCACCGCTCATGTTATCAGTAGAAGCTCTGTGGAAAATGATGCACCTCATTAAACCATATTAATAACTCACTTCGGTTATTACACTGTAAAGCCAGTAAAGGCCGCAGTATGTTTCCTCTGACATGCCTGTGGAAAGCCCTAACTGGGTGAGGATATTAATATTTTACATTTATAATACCACCACAGGCATGTTGGCCTTGTTGAGCAATAAAAACTGTTGTCAAATTTTACTACTTTAGAAATCTCTTGCAAATAAAATGAAGTGCGATTATGATACAAACCTTTAATTACTGACTGTTGCTGCAGTATGAGGAAAATAAAACTTGATTTAAATGTCAAACGTCGTACAGAATCATGTAAAAGCTGACAGAGGAATAGAATCACTGGGGGTGAAGGAGAGAAATAGGATCGTCTTCAAGAAATACTTTCCTGTGTGAATTTCTTAGATTTGCTTTATGGAAAAGTGGGAAAATATTCTCCAGAAGGGATTAAACTGTGGCATTAGTCCAAGAAAAAGGATAAATATTTAACACTGACTCGTGTTCGGTCCACAGTTTGCATCTTGGTTCGGAGGACCCAAGACCTGACCCAGGACCTGAGCTGGGTCAGGTTCAAATTATATTCAGTTTAATCCGGTCAGTTGGGTCTCAGGTTCTGGTGTTAACACGCTTAGTTAATCAGAGCGGATTCCTGACCCGCTCTGATCACGATGCATCATAATCCCTGCAAGAGAAGACGAGCTTTCTGAGGTGACATTTAGAGCAGAAAAGCAGAAAAGAAGGCGGACATACACAAGTCATCTCTTTTTGGATTTAATCTCAATATCATCTGGTTTATTTTGAGTCTGGTCAGACTATCCTCAGGTCTCTTTTGGTGAAAATTCAATGATTTGCTTTAGGTTTGGGTCGGTTTTCCGGGTCCTGTGAAGACCTGTAGTTTGAATGTCTCTGTCTGTAGTTATACCAGGTGGGGTTTCCTCTGCTGAAACGAGTGAATGAGCTGAATTATTGTCGGCACGTTTCCGATATTTCTGCTGTGAAAGTGTCACGTATCAAAGCGAAATATAAAAAAAAAAAATTAGGCTGTAAAATGGGAGGGAGAGTCGACAGAAAGACACGGTTATATAAATACGCACTGGATGTGGAGAAGAGCTGCGGTGTCAATCATCACATGTTGCTGTCTGCACCCCTGAATCCTAAGTCGCCGTAGAGAGAGCTGCCGTTGTATTGGGGGTACGGCGACGGCATCATGTCCTCGCTGGGTGTGGCTGAGTCTTCTCTGTCGCTCTCATATTCCTCCTGTACTTCCCTGTCATACTCCCTTTCCGCCTGAAATGCAACAATGCTTTCAGAACAAATAGGACTGGCTTATATTTGATCAAAGTGTCACAAAATGTCAAAGGTCACAGAGACAGGTAGAGGACAGACGTGAGCAGCTTGGAGAATGTCTCCAGGTGTGTGAAGGGAATATGAAATGGATGCTAGGTCAAAATGCCTTTAAATGTCTAGCGTTTCCTCCCATAATACATTTTATAAATCTCTTATCTTTGATATTTTGCTCTATGTGAATATGTCTATAGATTATGCTAATAGCTGTAATCTAGATGACATGGAAAGACTCTGCAGAGTAACTACAAACACCAGCATCTGCAAGAGTCGTGGTTTCTAACTGCCGTTTGTTCAGCTGTCACCCAATTGTTATCAACACAGAGGGTGTAATAAGTCTGAAATGTGTCAAGCTTTTATCTGGTTTCCATGCTAACCTTTCAGAAATAGACCGGTGTTCTTGTGGTTTACGATACTTGAGGTAAAGAGAAGTAAAAGCAGGTAAACACCAGCATCGCATCAAAGCGTTCTTTACAGAAAAAAAAGATTTAAATGTCAGGTTTAAAAAAAACCCAGAAAAAAGTTTGGAGAAAAAGCTGATCGGTTGTGTTCAGTCCCTGTTTGAAGGACCATACCATCCATTTTGCATGTTTGAGCCTAATATTTTCAATTTTCATACATGTAACATTACTGACAATCATTTCCCAAAGCATACTACTGGAATGGTGAATTAAAAATGTTTTTCCTACCTTCCAGACCTCCATTGGTTTCAGTTCATTCTGCTATTAAAATCAACTTGTTGATACTGTAAACGTTCTTGGGATAGGTAATCCATCATCACCAACAAGACGTGTATTCAGGTTTTTTTTAAAAGTTATGTAATTTTAGTGTTTAAGCTCAATAAAAAGCGTGGAGTGAATGTATGCCTCCACCGGGGAATATAGTCCCAAAAGAAGACCTGCGTTTATGGAAAAATTTAAAGGACCGTGACTTCATAAGGCTGTGTAACTATTAGCAGGAGAAACATGGATTTTTAAGGTGGGTGTATCACTTGAATATTTGATTTTGAAAGATTAAGAGATTTAGCAAAATATCAGGAAAGCTGAAATACAGTTTTATCCTTTGGGAAATGATTGTCAGTAACGTATGAAAATTGAATATATTAGGCTCAAACATGCAAAATGGCCGGCATGGTCCTTTAACTGGGACTTAGATGGAAAAAAAAAAGTTCCCAGTTTCTGTGCATCTTGAAGTTCCAAAAATAAAATCTACCAATTAATTAATCAGCCAACTTTAAAGGAAACTGATGGTCAGAGTGTTAGGGCTCATCCTTAGTGTCAGGATGAAGAACTGCTGCTTCTTTACATTTAAAGGAGCCGGCTAAAGTGGTTCAGGATTCTAAGGGTCTAGGATACTTCCTGGATGCCTCCGGGAACGTTTCAAATGAGTCGATAACACTGAACAGAGCCAGACTACGATTTGAGAGCTAAGTAGCTACGCTGTGGTTTTTCTTACCATAGAGGCGTATTGTCATGTGACATGCTTCCCAGCTCATTAACTTGTGTTTAACAGCTTTATACGTTTGAATGTATCTTTGCGTTTTTACAGGCATGTTATATTTATCACAGATTCCTAATTCAGGTTTTTGTTACCTTCATTGGCTTAGCCCTGCTCTTTATCCTCTCCTCGTCTTTGCAGCTCCTCTTCCTGGAGGTGGAGCGCTCCTTCCTGTCTCTGCTGCGCTCCCTCCTCTTATCTTTCCTACTCCTGAAAGAACCACAACGACAATCAGGGTCTGTCGGCTTTGAATTCATCTATTAAAAGATGAACATCTAGAGTCTCTCGATTGTTTTTACCTCTTTGGTGAAGGTGACCTGGCTTTCCTCCGAGGACTCTTAGACCGATCCCTGCTCTTCCTTCTGTGACCCCTGAAATAGCGTATTAACTGGATTAGCTGATGGATTAACTGGATTTTCTGGGATAAGAATATAATGCTAATTACTAATCAATATGTGTGTGAGATGCAAACACAACCTTTCCATGAAAAACACTGGTTCAAAGGACACGGTTAAAACAGAGGAGAGTAAAAGATCTGGATCACATTAACATTTTAAATTTGTTTTTCTTAGAGCAACATATAACAAATATTCTCATAACAACTTCAGAATGCAAACCTTGCGCATCACATAAACATAACTGACCCTCTTAAGGTAAATAATTTATATACTGTTTGCTTCCAGCGTACCTTGACCGACTGTGGCTGCTTTTCCTGTCTCTGGAGCGAGAGCGCCTCTTGTGGCTGCTTCGGGTACTGTGAGAGTCGGTCCCTGGCCACGACCTCTGAGAAGGTCTGCTCCAACATCAGAACAAGAGATTTAAAACAAAACCAAAGCCTCACGAAAGGAAAATGAAAAATCACCTGATCTGAGATGCTGTGGTTCAGTAAGTTCACCTGTGTCTTGAACGGGACATTTTCCTGCACGGCCTTGAATGCGAATGGGAACGTGACCGCCGTGACCTCCTAGACCGACTGGAAGAGCGCATCTTTGACTCTTTGACTGCAAAGCAGGAACAGCAGATCTCAGCATGACTGCAGGTCTGTTAGTAGGGATGAGCGAGTACGCCATTCTCCGTATCCGTTCAACCAACTAAATTATCCGTATCTGTACTCGGATGGGCGGGGCTTAGACCATTACTCTGGTTTTATTATTATTTTTTTAATGAACTGACAGTGTAAAGACAGTAGAGCTAACCATGATGTGCTTTACGTCTTGTGATTTCAGGTGAGTGACAATGCCTAAATGTGCACAAAATTGCATTAGTACAGCGGATGTACAGTATAACAATCGCTAGCTAACTGGCTAGTTAGCCTAGAAGCTAGTAGAAATGTGAGTTTGTACACACAGTAAATGAATGTGTGTGTGTTTAGCTGTGGACTGAGAATCTGAGAATAGAACTACAGGCAGAATGTCCGACTTAGGAACCAAACGCCATAATGCCTATTAAATTAAAAATTCAGCTTACATACTATGATTCGTAATAATGAAATGCGCACTATTTTACGACGCACGTCAAAACATTGCGCGTCGTCAGCGGTGCAGCAGCCGTCATTATTTTAAGTCGGACCACGCTCGCTGTAAACAGTGTTGTGTGTTGTTCGTGTTTTGCCTTTTTTTCTTTTTTGTAACCTTCGTAACCACGCCTCCAAAGCGTAAATCCAGTTTCTTATGCATAGAAAGGTAAAATATATACGCTAGATACGCACCTTACATAACTGTTCCGACTTACGTACAAATCCGACTTAAGACCAGCCGTGGGAACGGAACTTGTTCATAACCGGGGGACTGCCTGTATAGCTAATAAATGCTACTATGCTAGCGTGGACAGAGTGGCTGTGAGTCATGTGTGGAGCAGCAGCAGCAGCTCTGTGTAGAGAGGAGCTCTGTGATTGGCTGCCTGGACGATCACGCAACCATGTGGACACAACGCTAGTAAGCGCTACCCAATCAGATTTTTTTTCCTTCACGAGTACGGATAGTGGCACGTTTTACTCGGATGGTACTCGTACTCGTAAAAAGTGCGTTACCCGTAACGGATACTTGTTTCATCGAGTACTCAGCTCATCCCTACCTGTTAGTCATCTAACGTTCTGATGCGTGAGAGTGATGATGGTGTACCTGGTTCTATGGCAGCTGCAATGGTGGACTGGGCCTCCCGCACCCTCTTCATCACACTTTCCAGCTCTTTAGCAGCGGCCTGCGGGGTCATCTCTGGGGGCTTTACTATGGCATTGTTGGAATGATTAACCCTGAAAAACAAAACTCAGTCTCAACTGACAAAACCATTCAAGGGTATCATGTTCTTGTTGAATGAGTCATTATGGCTTGTAACGTCCAAATCCTGTGACTGACACTGCTGCTCTCAACATTTATAGAATTTTAACTCAGGAAAACTTACTTCAGAGGTCTGTCTCCAAACATGACTCCGTTGAAGGTCAGAGCTCTGGCCACAGAATCCTGCTCGACAAACTCCACGAAAGCGAAACGCGTCGGCTGAGTTTCGTCTCCGGCCATCCGCACAAACTTCACGTCTCCCACCTGCTTGAAGAACTCCAGCAGCTGATCTGCGGTGGTCGTCTGAGAACAGAAAGATGCATGAAAATGTAATAAATCCTCTGCAACAACAGAGTGCAAGGTGTTAATTTCCTGCGTAAAGCCGACTGATGGGTTTAGGCTGGTTTCAGCTCTAATTTCTCCTGATTCCATCAAGCAGCAATCAAGCAGAATTTCATTATTTTTTATCCATTTTCATGCTTAGTCAGGTTTTTCCCCTTAATCAGAACATGTCAAATAACCCACTTTTCATTAGATTATATAAAGATAAGCTTCACCTGATAGGTTATCAAACATTATTTTTAATAACAGATCGTGGCTAACGCAAAAATTCAGGTTTTAAATCCAGTTGAATTCATCAAATACTGCAATAAATCAAGCTCTGATCGAGTTCAGAGTCATGTTGGTTTCAGAAGAATCAAGACTAAACACATCAGCAACAAAAAGCTTTAACCATGGGATCATACAAAGAGCTGATAATGATGATAAATACAACAGTGGGAAATAAGAGAAAACATCCTAAAAGAAACAAACTTCCAGATGAAATATAGAAACACATATTACCTGTGAGTTCAGGTTGCCAACATAAACGGTCCTCCTGATCTCATCGATTTTAGAGGGATCCACATTTCCCATGAGCGGAGGCTGCGAGGATCCTGCTGCTGTTTGCTCCAGAACAGCTGACACCCGATTTATTAAGGGAAGGTTCAGCTGCAGGCGTCATTAAAACATTCACATGTGGGTTATGTTAAAGGACCATACCACCCATTTTGCATGTTTGAGCCTAATATATTCAATTTTCATACACGTAAGGCTACTGACAATCATTTCCCAAAGGATAAAACCGTATTTCAGCTTTCCTGATATTATTCAAAATCTCTTAATCTTTCAAAATCAAATATTCAAGCGATACACCCACCTTAAAAATCAATGTTTCTCCTGCTAATAGTTACACAGCCTTATGAAGTCACGGTCCTTTAAATTTTTCCATAAACACAGGTCTTCTTTTGGGACTATATTCCCCGGTGGAGACATACATCACTCTGCACTTTTTTATTGCACATAACTTCTAAAAAAAACCCTGAATATACGTCTTTTTGCGATGATGGATTACCTATCCCAAGAACGTTTCAAGTATCAACAAGTTGATTTTAATAGCAGAATGAACTGAAACCAATAGTGGTCAGTAGTATGCTTTGGGAAATGGTTGTCAGTAGCATAACGTGTATGAAAATTGAATATATTAGGCTCAAACATGCAAAATGGGTGGTATTGTCCTTTAAACTTACATGACAGTCATATGAGAAAATAAGAAGCCCGGAAGGAGCCGACTTACATTCTGAACGGGAGCTGGAGCAGGAATTGGTAGGAGTCCCCCGCCGGAAATCAGACTGGGCGCCGGCGTGGCTGGTGCCAAAAGCGACAAGGCCTTGGCCTCTTCTGGAATCTTCCCTGCAGGACAGAAGCAGGTGTTGGTGAAGGCAATAGAGCGAGTTTCCTCTCTGTCTCCTCTATGTCTGCACAATTAGCCCACAGTATTCTAGAGAGAAAGAGAGCATACGCTTCCCCAGCCTACAGTCTGCTACTGTCTCATGGTATACTGCAGACCGAGCTGCCTTACTCTGCTTTTACTGGTTAATTATTCTCCTCAATCTCAATTATTATTGGCAATCAAGTGCAAAAAAAAAAAAAAAAAAAAATCTAATTTTTTTCTCACAAACAAATGACTGATTTTGTCCTTGGTCTCTTTTCACAGATCAAAAAAAAGAAAAGAAAAGAAAGATAATGCAGTGAATGAGACAACACTTTGCATGGGTCACCTGTACTGGAAACATATTGGTCATGAACCGTACGATATCAAGCATGGGCGCTTTTCCGTGGGGCGTTCAGTTTCGCAGTGTTGGAAAGGTGAGCAACACAAGAAAACCCCAATGGCTGCATCACTAATAGCACACAGGACATCAGATACAGAAAAGAACAACAATTTTAAGAACTGTAGGAAATGTTAACCAAGACTTAGCCAAAAAAAACCAAAAAACAACGAATTAGGAGTCTTGCTAACTTTAAATTAAAATCTGCCACTTTGCTGAGGAAGAACTGGGGTAAGTTAAGAGAAGTTATACTTGGTTATGACTTCAAATATTCTGTTGATGCACCATAGCTGGAGGCTCTGAACATAAATTTACTATATCGCTAATAGAGGATTCCGGAATATGTTAATATCGACGCAAAGCATTAAAGGACCATACCAGCCATTTTGCATGTTTGAGCCTAATATATTCAATTTTTATACATGTTCAATCATTTCCCAAAAGATAAAACCATATTTCAGCTTTCCTGATTTTTTGCAAAACTTCTTAATCTTTCAAAATCAAATATTCAAGCGATACACCCACCTTAAAAATCCATGTTTCGCCTGCTAATAGTTACACAGCCTTATGAAGTCACTGTCATTTAAATTTTTCAAGAAACACAGGCGTTCTTTTGGGACTATATTCCCTGGTGGAGGCATACATTTTTTCTGTATAGTTCTGCGGTGGATCAGTTAGTGGGACAGATGTCCCGCCTACAAGTGAATCTGATTGGACAGTCTGCTCCATGAAGCACACCACAACATTATACACAAAGTTGGAAGATAATGCTAAAACGTTGTTCCTGGATGCGAAAATTCTTACAGCCGTTACAATGTGGAACAACGGCATTTTCATACTTTTCTGACTAACTCTGAACAACGTAGGCTATGGCTAACTGCAATCCAACATCCAGAGTATGGCATGAGTACACCGGTGGCCGTAATACAATTACTACGAGTTTGCAGTGATCATTTCACCGTTCAGATCATTCTGCACTTTTTAATGCATTTAAATGCTAAAATTAATTAACTTCTTAACGTTTTTAATTCACCATTCCAGTAGTATGCTTTGGGAAATGATTGTCAGTAACGTTACGTGTATGAAAATTGAATATATTAGGCTCAAACATGCAAAATCGCCGGTATGGTTCTTTAAGTCCAATTTCTGAATGTGGTTCGACTAAATACTGAGAATCCATACAAAAGCAGGAGCGATAACGTAAGGAAAAACTCCTAAATGTTGCCTTTACATACATATTTGAGCACAGATGAAAGTGTAAGCAGAATTTAAAACACTCTCTGTCACCGTGAGATAAAGCTTTCGTTACTGAGTCTCACTCTTTGCATGTCTAGCCCCTCGCTACATCAACAGGAGTAGGAGACAAAGAGTAAAGAGTTAGTCATCCTCCTATCATCCCATGTGTGACACACATCCCACCGGTATGCCGCAGCAACCTGGACAGAATTCAATCACACACAAGCTGCAGCTGTAGCAGAAAGAGAGAGGGGGTGGGGGTTGGACAATAATCAAAACAACAAACCAAAAAAAACAAATATAAATACAACGCTAGAGATAAGCAATACTGTAGTTTCTAGATAGAGACAGTAGAGAGTGGACAACATGGGAAAGTATGAAAGGAAACAAACCAAAAGAAAAGTAAAATAAATAAAAAGAGACAAGGTGTCCATCTTGGAAGGTTCAGCGGGCTATTCTCCTGGTCACATTCCCCCTTGAAGGCTGCGTTGGCCCGATCGGGGATAGTGGCTTGGAAAACAATGCCTGACTCAGGCTAGTGTAGTGTAACAGCTGGGCCAGTCTAGTCATCTGATATGCACACATAATCACACAGAAAAAACATACAAAACCAAATTAATAAACTCAGTAGCCATCCAGCACCAAGTCACGTGGATAAAAGCATCATGTTAGAGGTGATATCATTTTTTTTTTAAGACTATACACAAGGGAACAACAGTGGCACCAAAAGGCGAGAAGATTTAAAGGAAAAAGTCACCGCAAATTAAAATGAGAAAGAGAAAAAAAGAGTAAGTTAGCTGTGTTGCTAATTCATCACCAGGCTTTATAACAAAATAAAATTAAAAAAAACATCTGCTTGTTCCACAGATCCCTGTATGATGGAGTAAATGTGCAGACCGGTGACAAATTAGAGGAAAAACCAACATAAAGTGTCTTATTAAGGTGCTGGACTGCTGTGAGCCACCAGAACAACTCCATTGCACCTTGGCATGGAACATGAAGGGATGGAACAGCATTCTTCTCCTAAATAAGCCCTCATTTGGTATTTTGATGATGATGGTGGTCCAAAATCTTCCTGAGGGTTCCGTTGAGTTGAGATCAGAGAACTATACAGGCCATAGCGTATGATTTCCCACATTTTCCTACTCATACATCCATTCACTGACCTCTCGTTCCCTATGCATGGAGCATGAGGGGTCACAGGACCCCTCTGCCTCTTCATTCTGATGTTCTGAGTGGAACATCAAAGCACCAAAAGAGGGATTATCTCTTAGAATAATGTTGTTCCATCCCTCCAGTAGAGGTTCTGGTGACTCATAGTAGACTAACACTTTACGAAGATGCTTTATGTTGTTTTTCTTATCACCCATCTCTACATAAGGGCTGTATGTCTTAAAGCCAATATGACTCAACATATGGAGCTCTATGTTATGTTAACCACCTTGTGACACCAAACAGAACAGAACCTCTATGATGTTTCTGTGCAGTTAGATGATACGACTTGTCACCTGTGTGAAATACCTGCGACAAAAAAAGTCTAAAGTAAAAACTCCTCAGGGGCACAACTGCCAAATTTCCATGTGAGAAAACTCCAGTAATCATCCTGAACACAAATCAAGGTTGAATTCAAAGGAAGAAGGCTATAACAGCTCCAGACAGACATTTTAAAGTTTATTTTTTAATTTTTTTTTGTAAGTTTTAAGATGCACTCACCTTCCGCACATGGCACTACGATCAGAGCTCTGTCAACAAAAACAGTGTTGGTGAGATGTTGCGCGACACCAACACTGGAAGGTTCTCGATACTTTATATAACACACTTTGGAAGAGAATGACAGAGGAGCATTGCTGTGAAAGAAAAAAACACACAAAAAAAGCATTTCGGTTAATAATTACTACCGTAGAGTCTTTATCGGGGTTTATTTTCATGTTTTACTGGACCGCAGTGAGGCCGCAAATCCACGCTGTTGCCTAGTTAGCTTAGCCGGGGCTGGTTGCTCTTACTCGGGCGGGTAGAGCCGGAGCTCCTCGATGTCTCCCAGGAAGCCAAACAGAGTGCGCATCTGCTCGCTGCTCACGGCGGAGGACAGGTTGGTGACCTGGACGACAGCAGTCCCCGGTATCCCGCTCATTATGCCCGACAATAAAAGTATTTACAATCTTTAGCGGTAATATTTTATTTTAAAAAAAATATTCCTCTCTCTATTCCGCAACCTAATGTAATATTTGCGGAGTGGAGGCTTCCTGATTTACGCAGGACGTGCGGCATTTACAAGTAAAATACAGATGCAATGTCGCCCCCTACTGGCCTGGAGGGTGAACTACACGATAGGTTTATGCCACTTCAAGCTTTGATTCAAATCCACTAAAAACAAATACTGAGAATCTAACCAATAATGCTTAGAATGGATCACATGCTTCAATGGTTATTATTTTAAAGGACCCATTTTGCACATTTGAGCCTAATATATTCAATTTTCATACATGTTACATTACTGACAATCATTTCCCAAAGGATAAAACCGTATTTCAGCTGTCCTGATACTTTGCAAAATCTCTTAACCTTTCAAAATCAAATATTCAAGTGATACCTTAAAAATCCATGTTTCTCCTGCTAATAGTTACACAGCCTTATGAAGTCACGGTCCTTTAAATTTTTCCATAAATGCAGGTCTTCTTTTGGGACTATATTCCCCGGTGGAGGCATACATTCACTCCATGCTTTTTATTAAACTTAAACACTAAAATTATGTAACTTCTAAAAAAAAAATAAAAAACTGAATACATGTCATGTTCACAATGATGGATTACCTATCCCAAGAATGTTTTAAGTATTAATAAGTGGATTTTAATAGTGTACCAGAATAACTGAAACCAATGGCGGTCTGGAAGGTAGGAAAAACATTTTTAATTCACCATCCAGTCTTATGCTTTGGGAAATGGTTGTTAGTAATGTTACATGCATGAAAATTGAATATTAGGCTCAACATGCAAAATGGAAGGTATGGTCCTTTAATGCAATATCCATTTGTCCTTCAGATTTAGTCTGTAAGAGATGTAATTTACAGCTCAAATCCCCTCAGCTTTTACTTTTGTCATTTTCATCCTAGTTTTCAAAGTAAAACAAGAGTGTGGTGTGTGTGTGTGTGTGGCTAATTGCTAAATATTGTCCAATCCAACTTTTAATCAGGCCTAATGCCACATTTGTTTAAACTTAAAGCAAAAAGCTGGATGCATTTAATAAAGAAATTGCTGATAGGTAATCAAATTTCTGAACAGATTCCTGCATTTGAAGGATGAAGGAAGAAATTTGGTTTATTTCTGTTGGATCGAGTAATGAAAATGGTCAGAACTGCCTTTTGAAATACGTGACTTTTTTGAATTGCCATTCATTTTTTTTTTGTCGATTAAAGTGCTAGACTCTGTTTAGAAGTATTTAATGATTTATTTGAAGGATGTCCAGTAGACCTTTTTTTTTCGTTTTTTTTTTTTTTTTTTTTGATATTGTAAACTTTTTGGATCTGTTTTTTTTGTAACGTATCATGTTATTTTATATTGTAGCCATCTTATCATCTTGGCATGAGGCTATGGATGAAAAGTAGTCAACTTTGGCTAAATCTGGCATATTTACATTTTGATTGTATATTAATGTGCACTGTCCCAACGTAAATAAAAATTACAAAAAAATAATACCAAAAAACAGGATCATTTTGGTCCCATGGATTAGAAAGTGTGCAGCTTAGTTTAAGAAAATGACATCCTCTTCACCCTTTTTCAGACTTATCATCTTTTAAATTTCTTCAGTTTTTTTTATATGTTAATACAAAATCATCCAACTATAAAACCCCCAACTCTCACCAGGGTTTTGTCATTCATCTTTTGACAAGTTTGCTCAGGAGAAATATCTGTCTCACAGCCACCAGAGGGAAATGTGAGCTTTTCTTCTTTACTGTGGGAGAAATGCAGGATGTTTATGAGCAAACAACACTAAACCCAGTCAATAATCTAAAAAACATCCTCACGTCATCCACTGAAGTCACATTTTCTAGCTGCATTTCCAAACAGATGATAGAATAAAGACAAAAAAAATCATTATTAAAGAGCATTAGTTTATTTTCCACAGAAACAGGATAATTATATACAAAATCTGGAATGTTGGATAAATGCATATCAATCATCATCTTACTGTGACTGTTTCCAGAGAAACTTTAGAAATACTAGCTATACATTAAAAGGGTTGCCTCTGCATTGCAATTTATTGCTGGTTTTACAATCGCAAGTCACTAATGCCATTGTTACCTCTTCTCTCACGTTTTTTTTTTTTTTTTTTTTNTTTTTTTTTTTTTTTTTTAAGTATTTACAGTGTGATTAGTAAGGTCTAAAATTCACAGGAGACTGCTAAATAAATAAGAGCAACGTGGAAGCAGAAGAAAGAGACCAAACCGGAAAAAGAAATGTGACAATAAGTCGTCTTGCTAGATTGTCTACATTGTCAGGTACATTTTTCTTTTTTGCCATGAATATAAAATGACCGTTACCCCAGAAATGTTTTTCCATCTATCCTTAAAAAGTCAACTGAAAGTTAACTAAATTAATACACATAATAAACAATTTCATCTATGTAAAATACAATATGAGGTGTGAAATCTTGAGAAATGCACATTAGAATCATCATTTTTCTGCTAAAATGAACCACCTTAAGCCTTTTTAGCATCATTTTAAATTTTAAGGGTACACAGCTGCAACCCTTAACAGGAATATTTAGAGTAATTATGAAGGGGCGGATATAGAGTTATTTACCACAGTTTTTGTGTTGATTTTATAGTGCCACAAGCATAAAAATATGAATCAAAATGATCATGCAGGAACAGTGCAGGAGATGATGGCAGATGATGGAACGCCAATTTATGAGAAGATGACGTTATATATATATTCTAAAAACAATTTAGTGGTCACATATTTACTGCTGGAGTTTGTGGGATCATTACTTGGTACGTGGATTTTATCATTTCCATTCCTTTTGGAAACACGTCTTGTGGAATAATGATTTTCTATAGGTTCTTCATTCAAACAACAGGTACACAGAAATTTAATTACGTCAAGTGGACAAAACATTGGCTACACCTCTGACAAGCATGAATGGATCTGCGATGGTAGCATCGACTGGATTATTATTTGCTTATTTTGCACGAATTAACATTAGGCGTCATGTATTCTAAACAAAAGGAAACTTGGTCATAATAATAAGTCATAACTTGGTCATAATAAGCCAGTAAAAAATCTTGGGCAAACACCAACATTCACTTTCACAACACAGAGAATTTTTACTTTTGGAGCACTACTCTAAATATTTCCTGTGCCATTTCATTACAAAAAGATTATTTTATCAATATAAAAATCATGTAAAATCAGGGATTACTAACAGTTTGTGTGTTTCTTTTAAAAACGCTATCTGATGTTTTTTTCTGAATGAAAATAAAGGCTTTTAATATTGCTTTGAAGCTGTTATGCTGCAAATGTACTCAGTGTTGTGAATATTGCTTGGGTCTTGGGGTCAAAGGTCATCCCCAATTCAAACAGTTCAAGGTCTATGGCACTTGACTACTTTCTTCACCTGACTTAAATCTCTGTACAGCAAAGAAAAAAAAAGAAAACGTAATGAGACGCTAATGAGTAAAATCATAGTACAACATCTACATGTTACAGACACAAAGGCAAACGGTGGTCTTCTCCCATGTAAAAAAAAAAACAAAAAAAAAACACTCACATGTTTGCAATAAGAGTATGCCTGTCACCTGAAAGATGAAGCCCTTAAAAATTAAAAGCGTGAACATACGAGGACCATCGACTCCATTCTTTATGTTGTCTCCTGCGCTCGTCCACTTTTCCCAAAACTTGCTTTGGTTGACTAGCATAACCACCGAGTCTTTGTTTCCGGCTCAACGAACGCCTGCGACAGGGCGAAGCAGATTAAGGCCGAGCAAATACGTGCTGAATTTATCCTCTCGTGGTTCTTTAATTATTTGAGTTTCCACTCCGGTCTCCAGCCTTGTAAAATGATCACATGCAGACAGCATTTCGTACGACATCTGAGAAGAGATTCGTTCATATTGTGAAGGATTTTGCTCACAAGCTGGTGGCTGCACAGGTAGATGGTCTGTGGGGAGGTGATGAGGGAGCTCACAGCTTTCTGGAAGCAGAGGTGGATCGTTTCTTCTTCTCTTCTTTTTCACCTCCTTTGGGCTCTTCAGTCTTGCCAGTAAAAATGAGAATTCTTTCCAAAAAAAAAAACAAAAAACCCACCGCAATCTACATTCGTCTTCACAAAAACAAGCACGTAACACTGTCCACCCAAAGAAGATCACACAGCGGACCAGATGGATGAGGAAAGAGAGGGAGCCCTGTCCCCTAGTGGTCAGCTTCAATTCACGTCCTTTGATAGAAATAAAACCTAATTTATGATGAAGGGTTAATGAGTTTTGGACTCACAAAAAGTAAAAAAAAAAAAACAGGATCTGTACAGAGACCACAGTAATTATTTGCTTCAGAGTGGATCATATCTTCAGCTTGCTTTGTATAAAAATATATTCCACAGTGACGGCCGTTTGAGGACTTTGTGGGATGTTTGCCTCCTCCTCCTCCTCCTCCTCCTCNATTCCACAGTGACGGCCGTTTGAGGACTTTGTGGGATGTTTGCCTCCTCCTCCTCCTCCTCCTCCTCCTCTCTAACCCACTAAATTCAGTGGTTTCTCTTTGTCCAGGCTCTGAAGTTCTCTACGATAACTAGTACCCATCGGGTAACAAAAGACCAGCCTCTTCTCTTCTGTGTATAAAAATATGAGAGTCCGTGTTCTTCTCTCCTTTTACGTCCACAAAGAGGTCAGTTTCTTCTCAGCCTTTGAGTCTACGCCTGCATTTCTCTTATGATAGTCAAATCCACAGTGCTTGGAAATGTCTTCAGAAGCGAGACCGCATTCCCGTGATCAATATTCACAAAGCTGTATCCATTTGCCTGTGAAAAGACGGGTTTGGTGGTTAAAATGCTGAAAGATTCTTCTGGAAATAATCTGTGATATTTTGCACAAAGAGCAGCACACCTGGATAATTTTATCCCCAGGCTGAAGGATCTTGGATGCAGGTCCCTCAGGTTGAACCCTCGTCACAAATATACCCTGAAACAAAATTACATTCATCAATTGGCACATTAAAGGACCATACCGCCATTTTGCATGTTTGAGCCGAATATATTTGATTTTCATACATGTAACGTTACTGACAATCATTTCCCAAAGCATACTACTGGAACGGTGAATTAAAAATGTTTTTCCTACCTTCCAGACCTCCATTGGTTTCAGTTCATTCTGCTATTAAAATCAACTTGTTGATACTGTAAACGTTCTTGGGATAGGTAATCCATCATCACCAACAAGACGTGTATTCAGGTTTTTTTTAGAAGTTATGTAATTTTAGCGTTTAAGTGCAATAAAAAGCTTGGAGTGAATGTATCCCTCCACCGGGGAATATAGTCCCAAAAGAAGACCTGTGTTTATGGAAAAATTTAAAGGACCGTGACTTCATAAGGCTGTGTAACTATTAGCAGGAGAAACATGGATTTTTAAGGTGGGTGCATCACTTGAATATTTGATTTTGAAAGATTAAGAAATTTTGCAAAACATCAGGAAAGCTGAAGTACAGTTTTATCCTTTGGGAAATGATTGTCAATAACGTAACATGTATGAAAATTGAATATATTAGGCTCAAACATGCAAAATGGTCTGTATGGTCCTTTAGCAGATGTACAGTAAAATACTTAAATATGTTACACAAACATTAGTAACATAAGAAGCTATCATTGGTGTAAGCGTACATAGTCATCTGGTCGGAAGGGGTTTCCCCGGCCTCCCACGCCTCCTGATATGCTGAAACCCAGCTCAGGATTCTTCTCCACCTTCACGCGGAACTGAAACAAACCCGCACACTTTCATTTCATCTATTTACAGTCATTCGCTAATCGTAGGTAATGTTCAGATGTCAGAAAAACCACAGCAGGTATTGAGGATGTGATTCATCTTTGCAGCACGGCTGCGCGGCGCCTCACCTCCTGCTGCAGCGTGTCGTGTGGGATGCGTGGCGGCAGCGGCGCCTGGGGCTGATGGGAGACTTTGAGCATCAGGTAATCAATGAGCTGCTCTCTGGACGGGTGGCGGCCCATCGACGTCTGGCTCATCTGGGGACGAACAGACGGGCCCATCTGACCGTTCATTAAAGGCACCTGAAGAACACAAACAAATGAGAGAGATCTGGCTGTAAGCTAAGAGGATTTTTAGCATTTAGCAGCTCCAGCACACCAGAGTTAGCAACATGCTAGCTCTTATGCTACATCTGTGACCCAGCTATGATGTTGTCCTCACACGTGGAACTGCATTAAAACATTAAAACACACTCCAAGATGAGTTTTGAGCCGCATTCAAACACAGGTTTGTACTGGATGTCTGCAAAATGTGACAATCATCAAAACCAGTGATTCCCAAAATGCGGGCAGCGGCCCCCTGGTGGGCCGTGAAGGAACTGCAGGTGGGCTGTAAGATGTCATTTACAATAAAAATGAAATGTTTTAAATTTTCAATTTTGTAATGAAATTTGAAATTACCATAAAATATTTATGATTAAATATTAACATTTAAAAGAGAGTGTAGCAATGACATGACGTTAACAGACTGATGGAAACAAACTTTGTAAAATACATACCAATTACCACAATATAAATAAATATAAATATTTGTTGTTTATAACAAACTACAGGGATATTTTTATAAAAATTAATAAATAAATTTCTGCTGAAACACTGCACAAAACTTTTATAGAAAGTCATTTTGGTGCAACCTATTCTGTTTATGATATAAGAAATATAATAAAAATATATAGGGAAATACCTCATCTTAGTCTCGTTGTTGACCAAAGCTGTGATTAAACATTTGGGCCGCAGAAGATTTTCAGAATTCAAACTGGGCTGCGGTGTTGTGAAGTCTGGGAATCACTGATCTAAACGATGGGATCGGAAATTTCCTTGCTGCTTCGCACATCATAAAATGCGACACTTACAGTATATGGATGAAGAGTCAGCGATCATTGCCAAAACGAAGTTGCTGCGACCTTTAAAGATGCCTCAGAAAGCAACAGCTTGTCTAATGATTTCTGTCTCGTTTGCATGTGTATTTCACCGCCTCGAAAGTGAAACCCTCGCTCGCACATGCAGCTAGTTTCAGGACTAAATTGTTTAAACACGTCTATCAGATATAAGCCACTTAAAAAAAAAAAAAAANAAAAAAAAAAAAAAAATCCTCAATTGGACATCAAGACCTGAGTATAAAAGTAGATACAGAGAGGTACATGGCAGTTCTGCATCCAATGATTTAATTTCTGCGTAAATCCTACTTCGAAGAAAAACAAATTTTAACTTGAAATTACAAAGCCGTCTAGTTTTAAGCTTTTGATATGAAGCTAAAGGTTAACAGCTGTGGTGTGTTTCACCTACTTTTCTGTGAGGATCCATAGAGTAGCTCTGCTGTGCTTGAGGAACAAACACGTCATCCTAAAAGGAAAGAGCAACGTTTATTAATATTCTGCCCAAAAAGCTTTAAAGCACGTGTCGATGGAGCTCGTTAGAAATTAAGGACATGATGACAACTCAGTAAAGACACGAACATTTACAAGATGTAATTTTAAATACAAGCCTGCTGATTATGCGTCTTTAAAGGACCATACCACCCATTTTGCATGTTTGAGTCTAATATATTCAATTTTCATACATGTTACTTTACTGACAGTCATTTCCCANAAATCAAATATTCAAGTGATACACCCACCTTAAAAATCCATGTTTCTCCTGCTAATAGTTACACAGCCTTATGAAGTCACGGTCCTTTAAATTTTTCATAAACGCAGGTCTTCTTTTGGGACTATATTCCCCAGTGGAGGCATACATTCACTCTGTGCTTTTTATTTTGCTTAAATGCTAAAATTACAAATCTTTGAAAAAATCTGAATACACGTCATTGGTGATGGATTACCTATCCCAAGAGCATTTCAAGTATCAGTAAGTTGATTTTAATAGCAGAATGAACTGAAACCAGTGGAGGTCTGGAAGGTAGGAAAAACATTTTTAATTTACCATTCCAGTAGTATGCTTTGGGAAATGATTGTCAGTAACGTTACGTGTATGAAAATTGAATATATTAGGCTCAAACATGCAAAATGGCTGGTATAGTCCTTTAAAGGTAAGTAGGGAAGGAGGAGCGCAACATTCTTAGACGTCTTTAGTTACTCCTTAAGCTGTAATGTTTATACATTCCAGCATTATCCACTTTTCTAATCACTTGAAACACTTCAACAACCTACTTTCTCACACACACACACACACACACACACACACACACACACACAAAGTGAGAGGTTATGAAGGAATTCTGACGTGATTAAAAGGTGAAGATGATGAAATAGCAAGATAATGATTCAAAGCTCCGTTAAAGGGGAAGAAACTCAATCACAGGCTCTAACCTAGAGGATCTGGGTGTGTTTTTGAGTGGAACGTGGCAGGAAAAAAGGCACAGTGATTAAAGATTAAAGAACCTAATGGGTTTAAAAGGGGCGTATTTACTACAACATAACATCCAATGAAGGAGAACTTTGCTTATCTAATAAGGTTCTCACTCTGTTGATGCTTTCAAATTTCAGCTTCAAACATACTTCTGCTCTCTGGCCTTTAACTGAATGCTCTAAGTGTTGATTATCTGTTGCTCTTGAGGGTTTATCTTATTTTTGCTGCTCTCTCCTTTATTTTCTTTGTCTCTTCACTGTTAAGCATTTAACTGTGTTGTGTTTTAAATGCTACTTAAATAAAGCTGAGAAGTTTCCTTAAACTAACCTTAGTGAGAAACGGTTCACAGCTAGAATTTGAGAAAATACTGAGTTGCTCTACTAGAAATGTTCTATCCCAAGAACATTTCAAGTATCAACAAGTTGATTTTAATAGCAGAATGAACTGAAACCAATGGAGATGTGGAAGGTAGGAAAAACATTTTTAATTCACCGTTCCAGTAGTATGCTTTGGGAAATGATTGTCAGTAACGTTACATGTATGAAAATTGGATATATTAGGCTCAAACATGCAAAATGGATGGCATGGTCCTTTAAAGTTTTCTGTTTGTGACTTGAATAAGATTTATTACGAACTGCAACCGTGACAATGACAACCAAGGATGTAATAAAGTTACTAAACCAAACTGATATGAAAGCCCCTTTTAAACAGGTTTACTTGCATTACACTGTGAAGAGTCTGTTAGAAAGTCACTCTTTTTCCGATTAATAAGACATTTGATGTATTAGTCAGGTTTTCTGAAAATGAGGAATCAGACATTATGCCTTTAAATGTCTGAAAGGTCAAGTGTAAGATCTGAGGATCTGTGATTAATTCTCAGGATCTAGGAGAGGAGGAAACAGACATTTCCTTTTCTTTAAGGGATGTGAAGTTAGCGAGAGCGCGCTTAGCATGAGCTGCAGTCGCTAACGGTACTCACACAGAAGCCCAGAGCTCCGAGGGGCTGTTCATCTCTGGCACTATAGACCAGAGACGCCTGGCTGGCATGCATATCCCTACAGCTGCTGTAGTGAGACCAGCTCAGCGGAGCAAAGTGGGAATTATAGGAGCAAGACAGCGCGTTCTGAACACAGGACAACACGGCCATGCAATGCACCGAATGAGGGAAGATAAAAAGAAGTTTGCAGCACAATGTACATATAAAACATGCAGTGAATCATCAAAATTTAGCATAAAATTGAGTTCGTTTGCTTCTGCTAAATACATACAGTAGCTGCAGAAGACTTTACAGTTAACCTGGCTGTGATAAGAGTTTATAAATTGTAAATTATAGATGTATAATAATAATGTGAGCTACTGGTCACAGAGAAACCAGTATAAACACCAGTTCCACCCTGAAAGTGCAACATTGAAGCCAAAAGCTACACACAGACAACGAACCAATGCAGGAAATGAATCACTATTATCATCATATTCTTTACCTTTTCCATTTTCCTGGCTTCAATATGCCGCATCACCTGGTCTCTCCAGTCAACTGGCACCCTTCCTGCTACGGCCCCCCCTGACATCCCTCCAGGCCCATCCAGGAGCGAGTGCTCGGACTTGAACCTGGTGTTGGGCCTCTTGTTGGGGCTGCTGTGCTGGTAGTTGAAGTCGCTAACAGACATGGTTCTCTCCGGCAGCTCGTGGGGTTGTGGCCTGGCGCTGTGAGGCCTCTGGGCTCCGGGGACGTCGATGCTGTACGTGCGGGCTGAGAGGGGTCTCTGCATGGCGTGGCTCATGGCCAGCGGCCCCCGAGCGAGCGTGTGAATGTCCCTGTAAGTCATGTATTCGCCCTCGGGCAGCTGTATGCGCCTCGGATCGCCTGTTGATGTCGTGGAGGAGATGCTGCTTTGCCTCTGCAGAGTGCTGCTTCTTGGCTGGCCAACAGTGGGATGAAGTCTTTCCTTAGCCCACATGTCCCCAGGGGGTTTGGGCCCCATAGGAGGCCCCCTCTGCTGGGGTTGCAGAGGGTAAGGAGGTGCCTGGTTACGATTGGAGTAGTTGGTGTTGGCTAGTGAGTGTGGAGGAGGAGGAGGGGGGAAGTAGCCTTGGTGTTCTGGAGGCATGGGCGTCCTCTGGGCCCACAGGCCTTCCTTAGGCATCGCACTGCTTGTGTACTGTATGTTGTACTGAGGAGGGGGGATGCCCATGGCCATGCTGGAGGAGACTGGGTATCTGCTGGTGTTGGCAGGGGGCTTAGCGGAGGTGGAGAGGAGGTCTGAGGAAGATATAGAGGAGCTGGGGTAGACCTGAAGAGTCTGGTCGTCCAGTAAGGAGGCTGACTTGCTCCTCACGATGCTCTGGCCCTGAGCTCCTGGTCCTGAACCGGCTCCAGCCATCCTGCTGACTGCCGGCGTGTCACACAAGTCACCCTCCCCATCAAAGGTGTANACCCCCCCCGTTTCTATGTTGGTGACACTCTGAGACTTCACCACCTGAGGGGGCGGACATCTTTTCTCTGGAGACAACTCCTCCGTGCTGCGAGACAGAGACATGTCGCTGCAGACTGTCACGCCCGTCGACGCCATATGCACAGCAGATGTCTCTACTCTCATTGGCGATGCTGCCTGGCTTTTGTCGTCCAGACTATCGATGCAGTCGCCGGCCCGCTGGTTTCCATTCTGTAAATGGTGCATGTTGTCGTTGCTAAAATCCTGCTTGTTATTCAGGTCCTCCTTTGCGATGGAGCCATTCTCGGTTTTGTCCAAGTCGTCCAGCTGAACCATGTTGTCAGGTGGCAGCTTGGATATGTTCATGTTAATCTGGTCCCACTTTGTGTAGGCTTCTCCCATGCCATTATTAATTCCCTTCTCGATGAAAGCCAGTCTGGCTTCCATGGACAGGTCGTAGTCCCCCATTTTCTCTGGTTCGGTCTGCTGGGTTTTCAAAATGGCCTGAAGGGACGTTTCTGAGCCGTTTCCATTATGGAGGAGAGGAGTGGTGTCTTTCTGCTGGTTCATATTCTCATCTTCTTGCCTAAAACAAACAACAAGGGGGTGATTATTTTGTGTAAGAGTTTATTATAAACCAGAATTTGCTGAACCGGATGGTAGTGTACCGGCTTTTGGGTGGGAAGGACATCTTTGTCTCTCTCTCTGGGGTGCAGAGAGAGTTGTCCTGGCTGCTGTCTGTGGTTAGAGACACCGAGTCCGACATGCGTGACGGCGAAGAACAGTTACTGTTGTTCTGGTTGCTGTTGGCAACCGTGTCATCCAGCAACGAGTCCGCATCTTTCCCATCGTCTTAATTGACAAAAAGACAATCGGCGTTGGTGTGCAGAACCATGAGACTGTCATTGCTTAATTTTTTTCCACTTAAAATGCGACATTTTTTTTTAAATAATGCAGATATTTACCTTTTTTATCTTTACTTAAGGTTACGACTTTAGGCTGGTTGATGGAGATCTCGATGAGAGGGGGTCTCATCTCGGCAATTTTCATCTCCTCTTCCTCATCGGACAGCTCCTCAGAGTCCTGGAGACAAAGGTAATCATTTTCTTTTAGCTTGCATTTATCATTTGACGCCTTTATAATGCTGCATTTTCTATTTGTGAAGTTGCTGACTGCGGAATGTTTGTATCACCTCCAGTGTGTCCTCGTGGTTCATCGTGAACGTCTCTGAGGATTTAAGCGGGGCTTTTTGGGAGCTGTAAGACTCCGATGTGTCTTGGGGTTCAGGCGTGGAGGAGTTTGTGGCGCACATGTTGGTAGATACTTGCGGCTGTATGTCTGAGGCTTTGCCGTTAGCACAGGGAGCCTCGATCACCTGCACAAAACCAGCCCAGAAGGTACGTTACACATAAACCACGGTCTTTTTAATATTGTAACCCCGCTGTCAGGGGATTTTGATGTAGCTGACCTTAACTCCCACGTCCTGCACGCCAACGTGGTTCCGCTCATGAGGCTTTCCATCTTTCCCCGACTCGTCGCCCGACTCATCCTCCTTTAGTCGGTGAGCCACGGACTGGGCGGTTTTCACCATATTCTTCAGCTCGTCTGGGTATGGTGTTGGGTAGCGCTTCAGGTTTCCCTCCTGAAAAACCACCAACATACACACACATTAAAATTATTTGCTTACCAAGCTGACCACCTGATTTTGGCCTGCAAATTTAGATTTTTAAAGAAACCTGTATATAAGCCGACTCCCTGATGTTGTTCCATCAATTTATTTGTTTAGTAAATTACCTGTTTTTCTGGGTATTGTCATAGTATTCCTCTGATTTTCTGAAAATAATCCACGTACCAGTAAACATGATATTTATTTCAGCAGCTGATTACCGTAACTGACCATCACAGCAGAGCTTACTGGCCGCCGCAAAATGTGCTAGATGAGATGTTTAGTCAGGAAATATCTCATTCTAAGGTCTGATTTAAACTATTGCACCCCTGGAAATTTCCTTCTCTGGGATCAATATAAGCTGACCCCCTGATTTGCTTTGTGAAATATGGGAATAAAAACTCAGCTTATACTTGAGTATCAAGGGTAGATGCATTTCTTTCTACAGGATTGGCACTGTGAGAGATGAAACATTTGGCCTGTTGATGCTGAATAAGCATTACTTAGAGAATTAGCTGAAGATAATATCCCATCTATATAAAGACATGGTTCTCATTTGTTAGGGATAATGAAGATTTTGCTTTCAGTCATCTGTCAAACTGGCTGACTAGAGATCCTCCATTTTCTTCAACTGAAAGATATTTCATAACTGTTCAGTAATAGAGAAAGAACGTTTTAGAGTTTTAGTCAAGGTCAAACCCACGCCGTAATGGCATTTCTATTACTGCTTCATCTAAACTGTCACCTTGATTTGCCACCTAGATAAATGTGGCAAATCAAATTCTCTCTTACCCCGTTATATGAATGGTGACAAATGTGCATCGCTCACCCTTGGTGGAGTCTCTCGCTCATCCTTGTCCTCGTCACACTCAAAGGCCACCTGAGCTCGCTGCTTCCGCTGCTCCTCCCACAGCGCTGGGTTGAAGCTCTCTGAGTCAGAGTTAGGCATGTCTGAAATGAAACAGAAACAAAGATAAACCAAAAATACCCATTTATAACTGAAGCTAAGAGGCCTGAGGTGTCATTTGCCACTTTTTCAAATCGTAGTGGCATCACAATCCATTAGATAATTTGCCAGATATCAAGTGATGCTCTGTAAGCCACACCCACTTTTTAAATTCATGCATGTCTGACTTTGACCATGAGATGGCGCTGTTTACATGAGGCTTGCAGATAATTCAAAGGCTGTAGAGGAACTTAACCCTTTAAACTACAAAACAATCCTCACAAACTCACAGATTTAGTGATACTTGGAATTATTCCTCCAACAAATAAAATCAAAACGTGCTAACAGTTGACAAGCTTGAAATTAAATCAAGCTGCTGTTTGAATTATTAATGCAAAACAGCAAACGTGGAAGTCGGAACGAAAACAAACACAGTATCTCAAATATTTTAGCAGGAATCACCTACACCTACTTGTAAATTATCTGCTTCGGATCTGTAATTATGCTGCTGCGCAAATTGACGGTGAAAGTGAAAAGCTGCTTAGAAAACAATATGCCAGCGCTTGACTGACAGCTTTATTGTTCTTCAGAATCCTTTTAAACGATGCCAACGATATTCTTCCCTCGCTGCTGCTGCTTTATACTTCCTAAATGTTTACAGAGAGAGAAGCAAAGGCCAGGAATACTCTGAGAATGATGTCGTGGCTGCAGTAGTTGGATGTTGCTTCTCTTAAACTGTAAATTTGCTTCTTGCGCTGGTGATCTGCTCTCCATTGTGTTTTTCTTTTTTTTGTGGAACACTCATACTTGCTGCAACACAAATAACCACTGGCATGCTACTTTAAAACAATATGAGTGCACGTGTCCCTTCCTGTTTGTCTGGAGGCATATCTACTCTCAAGCCTTCATACATATACAAACACATATATACATGTATGTTACATTTTTACACCTTTAAAGGACCATACCACCCATTTTGCATGTTTGAGCCTAATACATTCAATTTTTATACATGTAACGTTACTGACAATCATTTCCCAAAGCATACTACTGGAACGATGAATTAAAAATGTTTTTCCTACCTTCCAGACCTCCATTGGTTTCAGTTCCTATTAAAATCAACTTGTTGATACTTGAAACGTTCTTGGGATAGGTAATCCATCATCACCAACAAGACGTGTATTCAGGTTTTTTTTAGAAGTTACATAATTTTAGTGTTGAAGCGCAATAAAAAGCACAGAGTGAATGTATGCTTCCACCGGGGAATATAGTCCCAAAAGAAGACCTGCGTTTATGGAAAAATTTAAAGGACCATGACTTCATAAGGCTGCGTAACTATTAGCAGGAGAAACATGGATTTTTTAGGTGGGTGTATCACTTGATATTTGATTTTGAAAGATTAAGAGATTTTGCAAAATATCAGGAAAGCTGAAATACAGTTTTATCCTTTGGGAAATGACTGTCAGTAAAGTAACACGTATGAAAATTGAATATATTAGGCTCAAACATGCAAAATGAATGGTATGGTCCTTTAAGTTAGTTCACGATTAGATTGTTTTTTTTTTTCCCTGAGATACAAAGATCATGCTGTATATTCTATATGATTTCATGGAAAAAAACACCGAACTCAATTTAGCGACGCAAACAACATGAACTTTCTTACTCAGCTAAAATACTTCTGATCACATTTACATTTTACATTAAATTGCCAACTAAACATACCTGTCCTCTGAGATGATCTAACTTCAGGTCTTTAATTTAAAACACATGACAGCAACCACACCGACTATTTCCAACCAATCATCCGTGACTAACTGCGATGCTGAATGCACACTGGATGTGATTTAAGTCACCTGATGTGTGCTTCAGTGTCAACAAGTTGTAAAACATAATTATCATACTGAGGTCATGACTTCTTCCAGGTTTTCAGGAAACACGAGGAAACAGACAAAAGCTCTTTGGAAAAGCTCACAGTGAGTAACGATGGAAAACTGTCTGCCTACACGCACAAAAAAATCACGGAGTCGGCAGACAAACACAGAACAGACTTAACCATAGAGAACAGATTTAAACAGAGCGTGTTCAGGATTCTTTCTGGTGGTATGGAGCTGCTTAAAATGTGCCGTTTTCACGAACATGTATGATGCTGGACTGCTGGGACACTCAAACTGTCTACTCTCTGCCTTCCAAACATCTATTACATTTCATTTTTAAGATTGTCCTCCATTTCATAAAGTGATGACAGATCAAACAACTGCCTTAATTTTTTTTCCTACAATGGCTTAAATTTTTTATGCCAAATGTCCTAATCTTTCAAAATCAAATGTTGAAGTGATACGCCCACCTTAAAATTCATGTTTTGCCTGCCAACACTTACACTCCAACGTATGAGGGAAACTTGTTTTAATTTCTTGGTTAAAGCCGACTTTTCCTTGGCAGAGATGCACATTTTCTTCTGTGCAGCTCTGTTTTTGACCCGTTTAATTAAGCTGATTTTTATAATGGAATGAACTGAAACCAATGGCATTCTGGAAGGTAGGAAAAACAATTCTAATAGTATGTTTTTGAAATGGTTGGCATTAACATAACATGTATATGTCCTGTTCAAACATTCAAAACCACTGGTATTGTCCTTTAAAATTTCATGCAACATTTTATTTGAACTGAAAAAAGTGTGCAACAGTTTTTAACCTTTAATTAATTGACCGGTTAAACTAAGTTGATTTTTATAACGTACTGTAATGAACTGCAACCAGTGGCATTCTGGAAGGTAGGAATAACAATTCTAATAGTATGTTTTGGGACATGGTTGGCATTAATGTAACGCAACACATATGTGTTGTATATATCCTGCTCAAACATGCAAAACCACTGGCTTTAAAATTTCATGCAACATTTTATTTGAACTGAAAAAAAAGTGTGTAACAGTTTTTTTAACAATTAAAGTGTCTCCATTAGAGCAACAGGGTAGCTACGATACGATGATGATGATGATGGTGATAATTATTGAAAATTATGGAAAAAACAACAGCGGTTTGGCACCGTGTGTGTTTGAACCGCTAATTACTCTTCGCTCCTCTAAGATAACAAGGTCATTGGGGTGAATGTAATCTGCTCAGGACAACGGAAACCAAAGGAAACCAAAGGAAACCAAGGAAACCAAACCAAACTAACAGATGCTTGACAAGAGACAAAGACGAGTGTTTCTTCTGCAGCCTCCNAGGAAACCAAACCAAACTAACAGATGCTTGACAAGAGACAAAGACGAGTGTTTCTTCTGCAGCCTCCGTCTCGCATGACAAAGTCCCGGATAAAGTACACATTCCAGGCTACCTGAGAGAATAACGCCCTGTCACGCTAAAAATGGCTCCACATGACCAGACAGAGATGAGATATCATAGTCACGTCTGAGAGTTTGGCGCTAAAAATACATTAATTATGGGATAGGGTTGTACAGACTCTGGAAGAGATTTTAAGTTATAGGATCCCTGGGGATCCACAGATTCTGTACCTGGTGATGGAACATTTATCTCTTCAAAATCCTAATTCTTGCAGGTAAAGAGGCCATCACAAAGAACTGGTTAAAATGTGATCCCCTAAGTTAGGACAGAGGCTGGATATTGTAGAGGAACTGTAAAAAAGGAACATTATCTGAGGACAAATGCAACAACTTATGAACTTTGCTGGAGAAAATGGACTGCTTTCAAGCAAAAGGACAGATTGGGTACTCAGCCAGCCTGAGAGAAAAAATGGCTTATTACTATGACTATTATTTTTGTTTTTAATAAGTTTGTTTTTTGTGTGTGTGTGTTTTTGATTGTGTGTCAAAATGTTTGGAAAATTAATTCAAAAATCTAAAAAAAAAAAAAAATTATTTTAAAATTTCTGATTTGCTGATAGTTATGAAATTTCCACAAAGCTGGGCAAACTGTGCTCATATTAAAGGACCATACCATCCATTTTCCATGTTTGAGGCTAATATATTCAATTTTCATACATGTTATGTTACTGACAACCATTTCCCAAAGGATAAAACTGTATTTCAGCTTTCCTGATATTTTGCAAAACCTCTTAACCTTTAAAAATCAAAAATCAAATATTCATGCAATACACCCACCTTAAAAATCCATGTTTCTCCTGCTAATAGTTACGCAGCCTTATGAAGTCATGGTCCTTTAAATTTTTCCATAAATGCAGGTCTTCTTTTGGGACTATATTCCCCGGTGGAGGCATACATTCACTCCACGCTTTTTATTGAGCTTAAACACTAAAATTACATAACTTCTAAAAAAACCTGAATACACGTCTTGTTGGTGATGATGGATTACCTATCCCAAGAACGTTTACAGTATCAACAAGTTGATTTTAATAGCAGAATGAACTGAAACCAATGGAGGTCTGGAAGGTAGGAAAAACATTTTTAATTCACCATTCCAGTAGTATGCTTTGGGAAATGATTGTCAGTAACATGTATGAAAATTGATTATATTAGGCTCAAACATGCAAAGTGAGTGATATGGCCCTTTAAGCAGACATGTAACAGCATAAAGAGTTCTTACTGTATTTATCTGGACACTGAAGGCAGGAAGTCTGGCACTGAGCTTCAAGTAATTCTGTGTTTGGTCGTACTGATTTGATTTGCTTAACAAGCTTTTAATCCACAGCCTCGCTGCCAAGGATTGATTGCTGAAACATTTATAGCTCATCACATGGACCAGTGGTGCATTCAAGGTTTGATGATCTGCCAGACTAATTGTCATGTATAAAAAAATAACACGCGGGACTCACAGTCGTCTGTCCTGGTTTGCTGGGGGAACATGTAGTTGGTCAGCACCGTTTTCTGGGTATCCGGATCCTCCTCTTTCTGCAGAGGAATGAGGGGCTTTGACTGTGGGAGACAGAGAAGTAGGTTTAGTGTTCTTGCTGCAGTTTTATCACGAAACATGATGCCTGGACAGCGTCCTGCTGTTCCCCGTGCCCCAGTTTGGCAAAGCCAGAGAATTCTGCTTTCGCCCCATTAAACATCATAAGGCTAAAAAAAAAAAANTTGGCAAAGCCAGAGAATTCTGCTTTCGCCCCATTAAACATCATAAGGCTAAAAAAAAAAAACATCTAAATCCTGCCTCATCTTCAGTTGTGTCCTGTTGCCTTATCTTTAGATATTCTCCTGTGTCAGGTAATTATTAATTTATAGTGTTTGCGCCGTGATCCTGCTCTACTGATCACTCCAAGATTTTAGGATGAATAGGTTGCACCCGTGATGAATCTTAAGTGTTTTGCCTCGACTCCCCACCAATCTTTCCGGCTGAGCTTCTTCCACTCTATTCTTCCAATTCACCCACTCATCGCTTTGGCTAAGACTCTATTTTAGCACATCTGTCTGCTTCCTCCTGCTGGTGAGTTTCCTTTTCCCTGAGGAAGCAGCCTTAATCCGTAAAGGTTGTCCTGTTCCCAGGCTGAGGCCCCTTAGCCATTGTTGTACCTGCCTAGCACCATCCCCGTGTCTCAGAGCGGGCAGGGCCTGTTAGCCAGAATCTTCTGGGTTCCATTCCTCTCATGCTGACACAACAGGTGTGCAAGTTTATTTATATACCAGCTTTATAAAATGAGCATCAAAAAGTGATTTATGAGTCAATAAAAAACAAAGAAAATGACATTTAATAGTTGTACACTAAAAATAAGTCTTCCG
The DNA here is from genome assembly GCA_014773175.1 of Lucifuga dentata. Taxonomy (NCBI): domain Eukaryota; kingdom Metazoa; phylum Chordata; class Actinopteri; order Ophidiiformes; family Bythitidae; genus Lucifuga; species Lucifuga dentata. Next base: position 23,716 of record VXCM01003773.1, on the reverse strand, counting down.
ATGCCATTTAAAATGCATTAATGGTTGAATAAAGCCAACAGGAAGTGTTCCAAAACATTCGGGGGACACTGGTTCCCCTTGATCTGACTGGAGGGACAGCTAAGCCCTGTCAGGCGACCTTGCATGAAATGTGTCTGGATGCGGCTGCGTTGCATTCTGGCTCTGTCACGGCTCCCAAACTGGAGTTGGATGCACAAAACAGCCGTGTCCAGTGGACATCTGGCCGTGTTCCTCCTGTACAGCACGGCATGAAGAATTCATGGTTAGAAGCAGGACACTTGATTGTCGAGAGCCTCATAGATAATCAAATCTGGGCTCTGTGGTGAGTTTTATACAGTGTTCTCGCTGAAGTAGTCATAATAATCTTCAGTTATGATTTGTTATGGTGTGTCAGCAGTTTACAGTAGAATAGTTCAGCAGAGACGAGACAAAGGCATGAATAATTTATCCCAGAATGTGATGAGAGCAACAGACTTAAATTTAGAAGCAAGAATACTGAATCCTTCTCCAGCTTCTCCTCTGCTGCAACCCAAACTCTTTTAGCGTTGATTAGAAATCTAGAGTTCCTACACAGCTGAAGCTACTTGTCAGTGACAAAGCGGGACATACGAGCTGACCAGGCTCAAACTTTTCCACCTTTAGACAGTGGTGTCTTATGTACTTTCAAAGGCCACATTAGCCAAGGCAGTGGACCAAATTTCAAACGCCGCTGCTCGCCTGATAACCTTGACCTCTTTACATCCTCTTAGTTTCCAGCTAGCTGCTGCTGCCTGTCAAATCTGTATGATGGGCTTCTCCAGAATACTACTTTGTAAAAAAACGTTCCCTATCATTCATTAGGATCCTTCTGCAGTTTAAAGATGGAGAGTTTAGGGCAGCAGGAAGTCTGACCTGTGATGCCATTTGCCACATTTCAATCAAACATGTTGGTCTGAATATGTTTTCCTGTGAGCTACGTGATCTAGCTGTATATAGTACACACCAACAAATGCCTTTCCTAAACCGTCTTACCTGATTTTCAGACAGCCACATAGCAGTCATCTGGTTCAGCTTAGTAAAACTAAATGGAAGATTCCTCAGCCTGTAGTGGAACGAAACAAAACAGCTATTCAGTCATCTCGCACGAACAACCCAAGGGAGAATAACACACACGCAAAAAAAGCACAGAAAAATCTACATCAGATTCAATTTGTGAGTCAGTTTAATATATTAGGACCCTCCATAAAGTTAGTTTTTGGCTGTTATGAGGACCCTGCAAAAGGTATTCAGCTGCTGGGACAAAGCAGAATAACAGAAATGCTGCCACAGCTTCACATCATTTTAATGAGCTGGCAAACTTAAACAGAAAACGTTAACCTTAATGATTATGCAAAGCTCTGCTAACGATGTCTTTCAAACATGTCTTGCAGCACAAACTAAATTACCGTAATCCACATTTCTCCAATTTTGAACTTGTCAGGTGGATGGATTGTTAATTGTTACTCATAGGTATGTGACTCAGGAGGCATGCAAATCAAACTGGATGCTGACAGGAGATGACACCCCCAACTTTTCCCCTGTTGCTCAACCTGATGAGACATAAATGAAATCGCGATGGCTTGGTTGTTTCACACGTGATCAGAAAGACTCACTTGTTGTTACTGAGATTGATGACCTTCAGCTTCTGCATGTCGCCCATTTCCTCAGGCAAAGACTCCAGCTTGTTGGAATGGAGGAACAGCACAGTTGCATTTTTCCAGTTGCCCATCTGAGAGAGGAAGAAACCAACAGCAGCAGCTGATTTACACGTGTTGTAGAATTCTTAGTAATATAAGACGTCACAGGCAGATGAGGCTTGTTTGTTGAAGAAGCTCGGCTGAGGAGAATCGGTCATACAGCGTGAGATTGATGAGATTCATGGAAAGACTTGCTGCCTTTAAGCCAGATTCACATGCTAAACGTTAGCGTTGCCGCTGACCTGGGTGTTCAGCATTCTGCACATGAGCGGAGTCTGAGCAGCGCCGCTCAGCCTCGTGCTGACAGGAAGTACTCATTGCTAATGACAATTTAACGGTTACCATGGACTGTAAAGACAGGATGTAGCCTAGATGCGATCTTTGCACATTCGTGGTTAAAATCGGATTTCAGTTTCGACTCGGGTAGCGACAAGGACATCACAAAAAACAAAAATGCTCTTCTTATTAGGAGAAGAAAAGCGAAAAATGGCGAATGTGGGTGCATGAAACCTCATATTTCAGACACTATATTAACAATTTGAAAACCTGACGTCCCTGTCTGACTGCTGACATTTTGCCAAGCAAGTGCCTTTTTTTTATTTTTACCAGATCATGATATGATTTTAAAGTTGTGTTGTATACTCTACAGATTATAAGCTCCTCCTCCATTGTTGTGGCGCTTCTGCTTACGTGATGTACAGCAGCGCTCTGATTGGTTGCACGTTGGAAAGGTCAGTGTCGGAAAGGTCAAAGTTCACTTAAACGAACTTTGAGCGCTGAGTCAAAACGGAGAATCTGAGCATTGCGCGGCAACTCAAGGTGGTGTGACGCGACGTTAGGAGTCACCGCTCAGCTCCCAATACACAATAATAGAACGCCCAGGTTAGCGCAACGCTCAACACTTAGCATGTGAATCTGGCCTTACAGTGATAGGAAACAAGATAGGAAAAGTGTGTGTGTGTGTGTGTGTGTGAGATGGTATATGGTATTTAAGTTTATGAGGGCACAAGGACAGACAGACTGTAAAGTGAGGAAGTGGAAGGGGGTTAACTTAGATAAGCAGCTGGACAACTGATAGAAAGCAGCAAGGACAGACAGAAATAAAGGCTGGAGTTGAACTAAAGGTCAAACAGATGCATTTGCTTTTACAGCGTCTTTTAAATCTGGGTGTTAGAGGAACAATAGTCCTTTGGATTAAAACTTTTTTTAACTGATCGCCCTCAGTGAGTATGTATCAATGGAGATATGTCAGATCCAATTGTTTTAAATACAGGGGGACGTCAAGGTTGTGTGCTGTCGCCTCTTTTATTCTCAGCACAAAAGAAATGAAAATGCACTGGAATAATTCTAAATTATTTAAATATGCATATGACATGGCACTAGTTGTACTTTTACATCGGAATATTGTTAACAATGAGTACAGCAATCAGGTTTCTAAGCTGGAACGATGGTGTAAATCAAGTTCCATATTAGTAAATGTTGAAAAAACAAAGTAACTGATTTTAAATCATCCAGAACTCTTCCAGGAACGACACTTCGTGGTCAGTCGGTGGATATTGTTAAGTGTTTTAAGTAATTGGGAAATTTCATTGACTGTAAGCTAAGTTTTGCAGATAATGTTGATTTCATCTGTAAGAAAGCAAAGCAGAGATTATTTCTGCTGCAGAGGTTGAGAGAGTTTTCTGTCAGCCAAAGTGTTTTGCAAAGAGTTTTAGTTGAGAGCATTTTGATGTTCAACATATTGGTCTGGTATGGAAAAACTGCGATAAACAAAACCAAACTACGCAGGATCGCAAAAACAGCTGGGAAAATTGTGGGAATCCAGCAAAAACCATGAGACGACCTATATAGTCTGACTGTACACAGAAAGACTTTATCATTACTAAGGACACTACACATCCCTTCAACCAGCAGTTACTCCCATCAGGACGACGCTACAGGGTACCAAGGGCCTCTAAATCAATTTACAACAAATATTTTATTCCAGACGCACAGGCCTCCTTAATAAACTCCACTAATGTATTCATATTCTAGATAAGCAACCATACTGTTTTATTCCTGTGTGTCTGCTCTTATGCTTTGTGTTTTATGTTGTACTGTTGAAGTTGATGTGTGTGTGATGATTTTCTTAGTGGTGAGACCAAAAACCAATTTCTAGCACACTGGATGTAAAGTATTGTATTGTAAAGAGAAAGGTCAACATGAGAACTAAGATTAACTATGCGGAGACCCTATCTTACAATAAAACATGTAAGAATTTATAGCATTTCTCTTACACATGTGACATCAACACATTAACCAACACACACATACATATACAGACATGTCGGCGCTCACCTCAGGGGGGAGCTGGGTCAGGAAGTTGTGATCTGCAGCAAAAGTACGGATGCTGGCACACTGACCGATGGAGGCGGGCAAAGCCTCAATCTCATTAAAACTGCAGTCCAGTTCATCCAGGGACGCCAGTCTAATCAGAAGCAGGAAGAAGAAGAAGACGGGAGGACTTCAAGTCATTCATAATTTGTGAAATAAGTTTAGACTTTGTCTTAAAAACTGAAAACGTCAGTGTGAGCTACTTCCTTATCGTTAGCCTCAGGATTTTCAGAAACGTGTCTCGTTGCAGCGGTAAGTCTTTGAAAGTCGAATGAAGTGACTCGGTACCACTTTAACTTCCTTATATTGTTGTAAACTTTGGTATTCTGCCAGAGATGTGGTTTGGAACTTGGCAAATGATGACAGAATGAAGGTCTTTTTTTTAAAAGGTGAAATACTTTTGTATTATGTGTTGCTGGTGATTTAAAAAGAAAAAAAGGAGGTAAAATAACTTTCTATCTTTTAAATCAGTTGTCATTTGGGTTACTGATTAGCCAAGAGAATTGTTATTATTTTATCAAGCAGGGGCTTTTATGAAGCATTACTGCAGTGACTAAGACATTAAATATACAAATGAAATCCAGGCCAAATGTTTCATGATGTCTTCAGCGAAGAACAGAGATCGTCTTGGTCAGAGCAGGTTTTAGTGTAACAGTGAAACACTTAAGCATTTACAACAGCATGAAATGCATCTCAAAGGTTTTACGAGTCACGAACATTTCAAACACGTCGACACCGAAGTGCAGCGGCTCAGACTGGAGCTTTCTGCCAAATAAAAATGAAAATGCACACTGGAGATCCAGAGGAATGCAAAGTGGGTTTGAGCTGCGTTAATGTAAAATCAAACTCCATTTTCTCCCTGGTCAAAGAAGGAAGACAAGATCTGACCCGTCTCTGCAGATATAAACCAGAAACATGGTGCACAGACAGTTCAATGACCAAAATAAGCTCCATAAAAAATCCATTTGCTGAAACCAAAATCCTCGCGTGGGATTAAGCTAAACCAGAGGCTTTGTCACATAATCTGTGCCGGAGTACAAGAGCGAACATGTTCTAAGATAAGGGATAATTGACACTGTTTGGAAACAATGGATGAAGAACAAAATTAACTGCACAGCTGTATTAGTAACTGTCAATTACCCACAGATATGTCTGTTTCCTGGGAATGGGGGAGGAGGACAAAATAACATGGGTGGATTAAAACGGAGCCTAATCTGTATGCTGGACCACGATGATTCAGGGTAGCTGAAGGGTCAACATGTTGACCTTGATCTCTACTAACAGCAGCAGCTGATGACTGCTGGATTTACCTGTCTAATCTGGTTGAAGATTACTGTTGACCCCTTCGTAATAAAGAAAAAAAATCCCAAACTGTGTCCATAAATCAATATGGCTGATCACTGGATTATAAACATGACCTTCAAAAACTATAAATGCAGCATTTTTGATGCAGACGGTTAGTCAGTTATTCCGAATAATTAACACATGTACCGACAAAACAAACAAAGAACTGGAACATGTATTCAAAGAGATAATTTTTTCAAGATATGCGCACAATATTTCAATGATAATCAGGCTTTATTATGCTGGTGGAACACTCACCCGCCAACAGAGTCTGGCAAGTACATCAGCTGGTTCTCATCCACTTTCAGAGCCGTCAGCTTCTTCAGAGAGCCTGCGAGCAAGCAAGAGAGAGAGAGAGAGAGAGAATTATGGAGATGCTCAGGGCCGTTATTGATTATCATTTGCTGTTGTACCACAGGAGTATCCTTTACAGTATCCACTGGATTAATTCATATCACCATCAATACCGTAACTAAATAATAAATCATCAATAAATCATCTGCGCTGAGCTGATTGGTGATTTTATGCATCTTTATGTTTCAGTGAGACTTTTCTTGAGGGAATAAAAGAGGAAAATATTCAGACATACGCTTAAAAATGAGCTGTCAATACTTAGGATCATATTCTGAATAAAAGAGAAATGGGAAAATCCAGAATTTATTTCCGTTTCAATCTAGCCATGTAGATAAAAGGAACTGAAAAATGGAAAAAAAATACTTGTTCTGCTTTCACCAAAGATCTCATGAAACAGAAATCAAACTGCACTGATTACATTTGGTTATAATAATAATTAAAAAAAAATAAAGATGTGGCCAGGAGTATGCTCAATGGCAACAGTGGATTCTCCAGCCACAGAGGAGGCAGCAATAAAAATCATACAGGAGCAGGTATGATTTATGATCATATTTGCAGCATAATTTGAGAATTCTTCAGTCAAAACTCAACATATCTTTTGGCAGGATGGCACAGTGAACAGCAGAGATTACTGTCAGAGGAGAATCTGATATCTCCCAAAATTATATCTGCAATTTTAATATTAAAATCAATTTTAGCTTTACAGGAAATACATCATCGCGTTGTCTATGTTTGACGGTTTGTCCTTGGGAAACAGAAAAACACAAAAATGAGTTAAAGTGTTTCATAATAGATTTTCCTTGAAAGAGAGAGAGAGGTGTTTGTATGTGTGTGTGTGTGTCTCGTAAGCCTCACCGATGGATCCCGGCAGCTGTGTGAGAGCGTTGTTGGAGAGCAGGAGATCCTGCAGACTCTCACAGCCGGAGATCTGCTCATCGACCATCTCCAGGTTGTTTTTGGAGACGTCCAGGTACACCAGCTGTTTCAGCATCCCCAGCATCTGGACGGACGGACGGACACACACACACACACACACACACAAAATGCATTCGCTTGTTTGAACGCTACATGCCCACATCAGTGCTGAAAGGACACAATCCTCAGGTAGAGTAATCAGATTACATTTGTAATATATCATACTAGACATCAAGGACATTTTTCTGAGCATCCCAGAAATTATTTCTCATTAAATTAGATGTTTTCCCTATTTAAACCATAAAAACAGACCCTACAATTAAAAACTAAAACCATAAATAATGAATCATGTGACTGTCCATGAAAACCTTCAACTGTCAGGTCAACCTGCTGAACAGTTTTTCTTTGAGGCCGAGCGGCTCAAGATTCAGCAACAAAAACCTGCTTTCTGTGAAATATGTTTTCCTTCAAGATCCAAAAACATAAATCACTCTGTCCAACACGCACTGTAGTTCATGCTGAATACATACAAAAAACTAAAACGGCATTTAATGATGAGAAAACATGACATGTTTATGCAGGTGGTGTGTTTTCTACATCACCTTTGGAAAAAGATCCTCGGATAGCAAGCTAACATTAGTGATGTTACAGCATCTGGACTATTTACTTACTTGATATATTTTGTATCCGATGACAAAAATTATTTTTAATCCATGCTGTAATGATAATTTTTTATTTTCCCCAAATTATGTATTATGAATATTGTACACTTGTATCTATTAAATTATGTTTACATTGAGATCTGAGGCATCTTATCTATATTTTTACTCCCGTTTGTCTACTTCCTGTGCTACATAAAATACTCTAAACTTTGTTCTGTTTCAAAAATAACTGCATGCTAAAGAAATCTCTGAAATGAACAAAAAACAAAACAAAACACATTTTCACTGTTGAATTCACATTATTTCATATTATCCTGCTGAATCAGTATAATTCAGTGTTGTCAGAAAAACCAGAACAGCTCAAAAGGTCCAGGTTTTAAGAAGAAAAAAAGGCTGTTTATCCAGACTTGACAGATAAATGGACTGTTACCACGGCGATTGTGTGAACTGATGATACTATATAAACAGACGACTGCGGAATTCTTACAGGTTTGAAGCATTAAAAGCTGACAAGCAGCATCAACATGATCGGGGAGTAGAATGAGTCTCTTTACTCCCTGAAATAAAAATTACAAATCCAGAAGTGATGTTCTTAAAAGCTTCCTGAAATATGTGCTTCTAATCTAGTAATTCATAAACAATTTAGTGTTCCTGTTAGCAACATGACATCGTTTTTAACGTTGTTCGTGTGCTGATGAATAGGCTCAAATGCAGCATGAAGATTAATCAGAGAGCTGGTATTTTTTATGAAGGAAAATGCAGTAACAGTTGCAGAATTCAGCTTTTTTTTTTTTTTTTTTTTTTTTAACAGGCTTGACAGACGTCGTTGCTTATTAGAGGACAGGCTGTGATTACAGCTGAAATGCTGGCAGCAGAATTAAAGCTTTAATTATGACCCAGTTACAAACAAGCTGCAAATGAATCTCATTTGCATTCAACATGATCTCACTGGCTGCTTTTTAATGGTATATCACCATGAATGAATTGTGTTCAAGCTAAAATAAATATATATAGTAGTATAAATCTGTTTAGTATCCTTAAAATTTGAGAGACCAAACATCTGCATCTAATAATATTCATCCATTAGCAGAAATGTGGAAACTGCAGATCCATGCTGTTTTTCAGAACACCTCTTACTACCTGATGTAAACTGACAGCAGCACTTTTTGATTAAGATTTAAGAAGATGTGTGGTATGGAAATAAGCTCAAGATGATCTTTTTGGGGAATGATAAGTCACTTAAAATGTGTTTGATAATGAGTGTAGCTTGTACCCCGGGTAAAAACGTCAGTCTGTTCCCATCCATCCACAGCTCCTTGATTCCCGTCAGCTGCTCCAGCACCTCAGGCTACACATATGAAAAGAGGAGAAAGGAGGTTAAGCCATGAGAATTTTTGTGTGTTTGTGTGTGTGTGTGTGTGTGTGTGTGTGTGTGTGTGTGTGTGTGTGTGTGGCTACTGAGCAGGATGAGCAACTAAATTCAACACAGACTTCAAATGAATCAGACTATTTTTTCCCACTAACCATTTACTGTAGATGTGTTTAAAGGACCTTACCAGTGATTTTGCAAGTTTGAACGCAATATATATGACCTGCATATACATTACATTGCTGCCAACATTTCCCATAACAAATTATTGGAGTAGTACAATTTAGAATTGTTTTTCCTACCTTCCAAACTGCCATTAGTTTCAGTAAATTCCAGCTTGCTATAAAAATCAACTTGTAAAGACTTGAAATGTGCTTGAGATATGTAGCAAACAGCAAACATGATGATGTCTATTAAAGGACTATACCGCCCTTTTTGCATGTTTGAGTGTAATATATTCAATTTTCATACACGTAACGTTACTATCAATCATTTTCCAAAGAATACTACTGGAACGGTGATTTAAAAATGTTTTTCCTACCTTCCAGACCTCCATTTGGTTTCAGTTCATTCTGGTACGCTATTAAAATCAACTTGTTGATACTTGGGATAGGTAATCCATNGTTTCAGTTCATTCTGGTACGCTATTAAAATCAACTTGTTGATACTTGGGATAGGTAATCCATCATCGCCAACAAGACGTGTATTCAGGTTTTTTTGAATGTTCGTAATTTTAGTGTTTAAACACAATAAAAAGCACGGAGGGAATGTATGCCTCCACTGGGGAATATAGTCCCAAAAGAAGACGTGTGTTTATTGAAACATTTTAACGAGTGTGACTTGATAAGGCTGCGTAACTACTCACAGGCAAAACATCAATTTTTTAGGTGGGTGTATCGCTTAAATATTTGATTTTGAAAGATTAAGAGATTTTGCAAAATATCAGGAAAGCTGAAATACGGTTTTGTCCTTTGGGAAATGATTGTCAGTAATGTAACATGTATGAAAATTGAATATATTAGGCTCAAACACGCAAAATGGATGGTATTGTCCTTCAAATTTTTTTGATGAAGTCATCCAATTTAATCAATCCAACATGTGCAGAAGAAAATGTATTTTTCCGCCAAGGAAAATAGTCCCAGGAGAAGATGGCTTTTACTGAGAAATTAAAATGATTGTGCCTTCTATAATCGTGTTTAAGTGTTAGCAGGTGAAATGCTGAATTTTACGTGGATTCAAACATGCAAAATCACCAGTATGGATCTTTAAGTTGAAGTGAAGGAGCGGCAAAGACAGGAGATAAATGAAGGAGATGGTGAGGTCTGCAGAGCTCTGAGCTTCGACAGGCCGAACAGACAAATACTCACCACTTCAGCAAACTCATTACTTCCCAGATCCAACCGTTCCAGCTGTGTGAGCTTCTGCATGCTCCTGACGACGCACAGGAGAGAGGAGGAAGAGATCAGATTATCACGTCTTCTCATATATTCCTTCATCTACTTTCATTTTCAGAAGTGGCAGAATGTGAACACTGAGAAGAAACAGTAAAATCCACCAACAAACTTCTGATCTCTCTGAGATTGTGAATTTTTAAAGCTATTGCGGATAGAAGACTGGCTCATTTAACAGGATTCTTTCACGAGAAGGAAAGAGCTACCTTTAAGGTTCAGATGTGAAAGAAATGTTACTGTACAGGCTGGCCAAAAGCATTGCACCCCTTTTATTTTTGTGTAAACTTTACCAAAGTACAACTCCAAACATAGCAAAATTCATTTATTGGTGTTTTACAAGTATTCTTTAGACTTAAATTTGGATTTCAGAGGAGATAATATGACTACAGTATTACTACAAGTCAGTGAAAACACGTGGAAACCATTTGCTCTGACCTCAAAGAAGATGTTTTAACTTCCTGTTTGATCTCTGCTAATAATACTGGTATTATTCTTCAAATCTTAACAATATGTCAAGTGTGTTCCTGCTTATATTAAGAAATATTGGCTTTTTTTCAGTTGTACTTACTGTAACACATTAAAAAAATAAATTGTGGTGTGTTTGGAGTGGTATTTTAACTCAGAAAGAAAAGTTTACACAAAAATACAGGAGGGTGCAATGCATTTGGCCAGCGCTGTAATGTAGGTTAGCCTCAAGCTTTGCTCTAGAATTTTTCTCTAAGAAAAATACCCCAGGCTCATTTCATATACCCAGCAGCAGCAGGTCGTTCAGTAGCCAATAGCAGAAATCACAAAAGAAAATGATTCTTTAAGTAGAAGCAAAACAAAATTGCACGTCAAAGAGAGAAAATCCTCAATATCTGCAGGAGTAAAATGAAATTCTTTGTTCTTTCCACTGTTTCAGTGACTAAAGGATTTTCCTCTTTAAATATATTTATAATTCAGGCAAATACTGTGATACATAAACTATGAGCTTTCTGGAAACTGACGACTCAACAGTTATTTAAAGTTAAAATGTCTCAAGATACTAAATCATAAGATCCACATGCTAACTCCGTACACGATACACAGTATGAGAGCTAAAGGCTAATGTCATAGATGTGAGGATAAAGAGAAGAGAGATGAAGATGGACAGAGTTCTGTTTGGGAACAAATCACATGATGATCCTTTCACAGCAGGAATTAACCGTTTCCGTAAGGAAAGAGTGAGATTTGGCATTGTAACAAAGCGCAGAGTCTCCCTATCACCACCGTGGAGCCTGTTTTGTTTTCGCCTTGCCTCATAATGTGAGAATGCAAGACATATGGTACAAATTATAAAATGAAATGTCTGATTTAAGCCCTTTGGTGCTTTATTCATTCCTGATGTAATGTGAAGACGTGAGTCACGTCGCTGCACTCTGACTTCACGCTGAGTGTCAGCCAGCTTTGCAGTCCTCTTATCTCAAAGTTGGCAGGAACGCCAGAGACTCCCACATGAGCCTAAAGGGCCTGAGAATGAGTCCTGCTGCCTCGTCCAGGAAGTGAAGAAAAACAGCGAAGTAACTTTGAAAAGAAATACTTAAAGAGTACTGAGGTACCGAGCAAAGATAATACTGAGAAACTAACTAACACAAGGTTTTTAACATGTGCTGGGAAAAGGACAGACGGCTGTTTTGTGCATGAAAAGACTACGCACACGTTTGTTTACATCTCTAACATGCTTGTGCGTTGCTCTGGCAACATTCCCAATCATTAGTCCTTTTCTTTGTCGGGGCTCCAGCCTTTAACAGGACTGGCCTCTGTCACATAAACACAGCGAGAGGGGAGGGTCTCCAGAACTGCATGGCACAATACACACCAGCTGTCAGCGAAAAAAAAAAAAAAAAAAANAAAAAAAAAAAAAAAAAAAAGGAAAGTAAGCGAGGCGGCAAATAAGACTCAGCAGATATGCTGAGACGAAACAAAGCAAGAGGAAATACTCTTCTTTCTGGAGTATTCTCAAACGTTTGCTGGGCATCATAACCTTCTGAAATGCTGAAATAACCTTCACAGCATTCTCAGCGAAGGATTATAAAACCTGTCGCAGCAAGCAGCCGAGAAAAGGGGTCCATTACATAACACCGTGGAATTTAATCCTACGGTTGGAGGTGTGGGGAGTGAATCTACGGTAAANAAAAAAAAAAAAAAAAGAGAGAGAGGTAGGGTGCAGGAAGGCTGTGAGACAAGAGAGGAGGAAGTGAGGAGGAGAGGGTAAAAGTTCTTGTCATTCATCACGGTGATGCTGCTGCTGCTGCTCTATTGGGTATTTAACAGAGATGGTTTACATATCAATTTAAGCTTTATAAAAAAAAAAAAAAAAANAAAAAAAAAAAAAAAAAATGTGGAAAAAGCACTTACTTTGGCAACATCTTTAACTGGTTCTCCCTCAGCTCCAAGATCTGAAGTTTAGTCAACCTGCAAGAAAACAGTCCAAAGCATATCAGTTAGCTCACACAGAAGTATAAAACAGTCTTTGTAAAACCACCATTGACCTAAATTCTTTGGGTCTGTAAATATTTCTCTCTGCAGTAACTGTATGTTGAATGTACGCTCAAAGTGTCTGCACGACATATTGTACTGAAACAAAATAATATTTCAAGTTAATGCTTCTGCTAAACAAAAGAATTCCAATCTGAATCTCAACATTAAAAATAAAGACAATCCTTAAAGATACCCCATTTTGCATGTTTGAGCCTAATATATTCAATTTTTATACACGTAACATTACTGACAATCATTTCCCAAAGGATAAAATCGTATTTCAGCTTTCCTGATATTTTGCAAAATCTCTTAATCTTTCAAAATCAAATATTCATGCGATACACCCACCTTAAAAATCCATGTTTCTCCTGCTAATAGTTACACAGCCTTATGAAGTCACGCTGATTTAAATTTTTCCATAAACACAGGCCTTCTTTTGGGACTATATTCCCCGGTGGAGGCATACATTCACTCCGCACTTTTTATTGTGTTTAAACACTAAAATTACAAAGCTTCTAAAAAAAAAAAAAAAAAAAAACAACTGAATACACATCTTGTTCACGATGATGAATTGCNAAAAAAAAAAAAAAACTGAATACATGTCTTGTTCATGACGCTACCAGAATGAATTGAAACCAATGGAGGCCTGGAAGGTAGGAAAAACATTTTTAATTCACCGTTCCAGTAGTATGCTTTAGGAAATGATTGTCAGTAACGTTACATGTATGAAAATTGAATATATTAGGCTCAAACATGCAAAATGAATGGTATGGTCCTTTAAGTTGAGCTTAAAGAATTTTAACTATTATCTTTTCTCATCTAAAAAGCAGCAAACTAGGCAACCCTGATGCAATATAATTTCGAATTGCAAAGCATTTTAAGTACATTTACATGCCTTTGTTGTCTCAATCAGTGTTGCTACAGTTAAAGTTCTACATGCTGTTGTAGGTGTTTGCACATTTGTGCACTGCATTCTAGCAGGCAGGGATATTTTATGGAAAGAGAGCCTTTTTTTCTTTTTGGTAGCAGCCATGATTTCCTCTGCTAGCTTATCTACCAGTTACCAGCTAAGATGTTCAGTTACAGAGTTTCATGGAGTTTCTCTCACTAAAATGCACTCTGAAATGACGTGTATCGAGTGGAAAGGCGAGAAGAAGTACAAATATGGGGTAAACAAGTGTGCACTTCATGTGTTTGTTTAGTGTAATCAGGCTGCTGATCTCTAGCAGGTTCAACAGTAAACGTCTGAGTAAACTACAAACAGCAAGATAAAGGCATAACTCATCTTCCAGGCTTCAAACAGACCAGAATCTTAGATATGATAAATAATATTCAGCCAAACAACTTTGACTTGGCACAAAATAAGTTTAAACCATAAGCTATGGAGTCCAAAATATTGACAACAGTATATCTGCCTTGATGTGCCGTACATACTGTATATTTACAGGGCTGAATGAAATTAAAATATGAAATCACAATATTCTTTGAGCAATTATCTCAGTGTTACTAAACTTTCAGGAGATATTTCCAGATGACAGCATCAGATAACTGTAAGAGGCTGAGGACGTTTCTGCTTTTATACTCCAAAAACCAAAATCCCAACCAAAGAAATCCAGGTTGAATGCTACGCCAGAGGAGGAAAGACTGTGTGTTATGTGGGTTAAAAGAGATTGAAATTGAAGTTCATTTTATGTTTTATTGTTCTTTATATGATGATTTAAGGGCTGTACTTTTTCACAAAATGTCTTCAATCAAAGCAGATTTCTTTTGGCTGAATGGTTACCAAAGACTAGATTTGTGTTTTAGGAAGGAAAACTTCTTTGTTGCAGACTTTGTGTAAAGCTTGGGAGAGAAGACGCAAAGTTCTCTGTGTAAGTTGTAAATAAGTTATATAATAGGCTCATTTTTTTTGGATGTAATTTAGGATGTTCTCTTATGTTTTGGACACTTTCTTTTGTTTCACCACTGCCATGATATATTTGGTGTCTTCTAAGCCCATGTGGGCTGGGCACTTTGTGTGCATGACACAAATAAAAATCAAAAATCAAAAAAAAAAAAATCCAAGCTGACCTGCCGAAGCTGGCGGGTAGGAACTCCAGGAAGGCGTCATTCAGGTAGAGCTGCGTCAGACTCAGCAGCTGGGTGAAGCCTTCAGGGAGCCTGAAAACACACACGGAAACAAGAATCATCATCAGTCACCACACACACACAGGCAAATAAACCTGTTGCAGTGGTACAATTCTGAAACTCAATACTGCAAAATCATCACGCCACAATGTGTGTATGTGTGTGGTGTCTGTACTCACTTGGATATAGGATTCACGCTGGCTTCTACAATTGCTAGGACTTTGCAATTCTTGATATTATCTGGAAACTCCTGGATACCTAAAAAAAAAAAAGAAATATCAGATAATGTCAGAAGTTTTATAACAACATTCAGACACAACAAACTCGACATCTGAATGGAATATCTCTATCATTTTAATAACGGTGATGAAAAACACATGCCGCCTGTCAAAACCTCAAATGCTGAGGGATGGCGCTGGCGACGGAGGAGCTTTTTAAATGTTAAACACGGGCGGATTGTGAGTCGAGCAGGAAGGCAGCGAGCATGAACCGATACATTAAGAACGGCTCTGCACTTTTCCTCTCTAAACAACCTCTGAGAAGAGAGCAGAAGGTGACATAATAATAGAGAGAGAGAGGAAGGAAAAAAAAAAAAANTGGGGGTATTTCCACCCACTTGGTTTTGTGTCCACAACACTTAGCAGAGTGCTTTGGAAAGGAGGATAATTTATTTTTAATGTAAATACAATACACAAGAGTCTGGTTTATGAATACATCACTACATCCTTCAACGTTTGTTGAATTTAAAGGAGCACACCAGTGATTTTGCATTACTGCCAGCCATTTTTCAAAACATGTTATTTTGTCAATACCCTTACAATTTCAAAATCAAATTTCAGGTGATACACCCACCATAAAATTAAATAATCTGCCTGCTAATCCTTACGCATGATTGTAGAAGGCATGATCATTTTAATTTCTCAGTAAAAGCCGTCTTCTCCTGGGATTAGATTCTCTGGCAGAGACGTACATTTTCTTCCATGTAGCTCCATGCTGGATTGATTAAATTAAGTAACTTTGACAAAACAGAAGAACGCGTGTGGTTTCCTGTGATGGATTTCTTATCTTAAACACGTTTCAAGTCTCTACATGTTGATTTTAATAGGGTATACCATACTGAACTGAAACATGGCCGTCTGTAAGGTAGGAAAAACAATCTAAAATTTACGAATTACAGTATGTTTTGGAAAATGGTTGGCAGTAATGTAATGTGTATGGGTTGTATTTATTGGGCTTACACATGCAAAATCACCGGTATGCTCCTTTAAGCTGTCTCTGCACTTATTCATGTAAATAATAATAGTTTTTTAACCTTTATTCATGCATGGGAGCATTTTGCTGAGCATGCATACTTGTTTTCTGCACTGATTAGCTTCAAGGTTGTATAGTGAGCAAACAATGTGTGGAATAACCTGCAGCGTTACCTCATTTTTAACTTTATATCCTCCTGCTTCATGTCCATTTAGCAAACATGTCACAGATAATGATGCTGCTGTTCTAAGAACTGTTCTAAACACAATACTCATTTGAAATAAATACACTTATTTCTGTGTCCTCGCAACAAATTCAATCAATTTTTTTAATACAGCAGTTTGAAAATACAGAAAAAGTGAAAATAAAATGGTCATGAGCTTGAAAAAAAAAACATCAAACCTTTAAAAGCCCTACTGGGGTTTCTTATTGTGATTCTTAGCCAACAGGGAGTATGGAAATTTCAAAGAAGATTAGCATAAAATACTTGTAGCACAAGCTTTCATTGGGTGATCAAAGCTGAATTCCACATGTTGAGACTGTTGAGCACCTTCTGGAGCTGTATCGCAGAGGAAACGATCAGCAATGAGTAAGAAAAAGTCTTGATTTTGTGTTAGAATGAGCACCAGTTGTTCTGGCTGTTGTGTTCTGGCAGCGCCATGAAGACAGCGTTTAGCATAAAGCAGGTCTTGGCTTGTCTACTTCCTTTTTCCATCATGTCAGGAGTTTTGAGTCATGTAGTTTGTGACATCACTGGAGGTATCTTAAACAAGCTGTGGCATTTCACTTTGGCATTTCTTCATCTTCCCTTTCTGTGGAATTTCATTTAAGATTTTTTTTTTTTTCCTGACTGTCAGTAAAAGTCACAACAACACAAGGATCATGACGCACGAACTTCACAGGTGGACAAACCAGCTTACACAGGTTGGATTTCAGGTTTCGGCAACATGATCGGATACCACACTGCTACATTATCCTTCAATCTGCCAGTCAAAAGACTCCAAACCTGATTGAATGTTCCAAAAAAAAAAAAAAAAAAAAAATTAGATAAAGCACGAGTGGTCACTTGGCTTACTGTTTTTGCTGACATCAAGCTCCCTGAGATTGATGAGGTTTGCGATCGCTGCTGGCAACACTGTTAGGTCATTATCTGGCATGCTCAGTCGGTGCAGCAACTGGCAGTTAAACAGTTGCTGGGGAGAAAGAGAGAGAGAGAGAGAGAGAGAGAGAACAAAAAATTAATTNCAGTTAAACAGTTGCTGGGGAGAAAGAGAGAGAGAGAGAGAGAGAGAGAGAACAAAAAATTAATTCAAGTAAATAGAGCTTAATAATATAATAAAAAAAATGTCTGACCAATGGAATGAATACAAAGGGACTGTGGACAAACAGCCATTATTTTGTTAGAGTAACGGGAATGGAAGAATGGTGGGTTACGATCTGTGAGTGTGTGCAAGTATGTGTGTACACGTATGTATATATGTTTTTATGTATATTTATATTTTGTATGTAGGGGTGTGTGTATGCGTGTGTGTGTG
Organism: Lucifuga dentata; assembly: GCA_014773175.1. NCBI lineage: Eukaryota > Metazoa > Chordata > Actinopteri > Ophidiiformes > Bythitidae > Lucifuga > Lucifuga dentata. The sequence continues at coordinate 6,118 of VXCM01003773.1, read as the reverse complement.
TGTGTATATATATATATATATATATGCTGTGTATATATGAGAAACAGGAGCAACCAGCCATCAGCCCGTCTGGACAATGATACAATGATGAACGATCGAATGTCAATGAACAGACTGCAGCCCAGACCAAAAACAAAAAGACTAAAAAAAAAAGTGTGTGTGTGTACATATATATATATATATATATATATATATATATATATATATATATNTATATATATATATATATATATATATATATATATATGTACACACACACATATATATACATACACACACTTTTTTTTAGTTTTTTTAATTGTCCATCTGATCTAATGTTTATTGTTGAATTTGATCTGATGCTGTATACTGTACATACTTTATTAGTGGGCGGGGCCTTTATTTACCTCAACTGCGGAGAGAACCTGGCCAATACAGGGGACAGGCTTTTATAAGAGACAGGCCTTTATTTATAATTTTGCTGATGGACAAACCAATAACTGCATAAAAAGCACACCGCCACACGGAGAAGATGTGGAGCCCATCCCTGGCGAGGGCTCCACATTTCCGGCTTTGTTTCACATTGAGCCAGGTCATGTCTTCTGGCTGGAGGGACGACGGCTGGAGGGGTTTTTAAGCGGTTTTTAAACATGGCTGCTGTCATCTGGTGGCAGCAGCAGATTACACTAATAGTTTTCTAGGCTGGTAAAAGACAAACACCAAACCCACCTTTATATGAGACCGGCTTTTATTTCATCCTGCTGACTCCGCCCCCTGGCTATTATTAGATACTAGCTATTATTTGAATACTTTTAATAGAGAATTTATGGTATGTTCTCTCTCTATATGCTTATGCACTGTTATTATCCTTTAAATTCATTAGGCTTATTCTAACTTTTACACTCTTCATGTCTTGTAAAGAACTTTGGGCTGTGTTTCTGAACAAAATGTGCTATACAAATAAAGGTTATTATCATTATTAAAAAGACAACAAGATGGAGATGGAGCAGCAGCTTTGTCATGAGCTGAGAATTTCATGTGCCAACATTTCAAAAAAAAAAAAAAAANAAAAAAAAAAAAAAAAAGCCCTTGAAAGGCCTTCCATCACTACAGTGAAGTAAAGAGTGTCCACAATGTGAATCTTTCATATAAAAGATGAAGTGGTGAGAGATGCAGCGAGTCAGTAACATCATGTGACTTCAGGAGCGCTGCCTGCATGTAAGAAAAGGGTTTTTTTGTAAATGACAGATTGTATGTTTCTATAAGTTCCTGCATGTGTCTTACTTTAGGCAGCTCCTCGATCTGGTTGGCATCGAGGTAGAGTTCCTGCAGGGTCTTCTCAAAGCTAAAGATCTCCTTAGGAACAGTCTCCAGGCTGCAGTGGGAGTAATCCAGTGATGTTACCGTCTCCTCCTCACCCCGCAAACAGCGGCACGGCACCAGACGAACAAATAAGTTCCGCTTGGACATCNGTCTCCTCCTCACCCCGCAAACAGCGGCACGGCACCAGACGAACAAATAAGTTCCGCTTGGACATCCTCAGGCACTAGAGAGTGAAAAGAGTCAATGTATGGCGATTACTGTATGTCTATTGTTACTGTCACATCACAGCTTCAAGTGTTCCAGTTCTCTTTTTTTTTGCTCCTGTCTCACAGCCATGCTTTTTACTGTGATATAAAAATAAACGCACACACACACACACATACACACACACATGCAGAGATGTAGTCTGATCTGGATATCTGATCCTCATATGATCTGATCCGCACATCTGATCCATGACCATGTGACTGAAATCTTAAGTGTAATGGAATTCATGTTGTTTTTTTAATCACGCTCTGTGATTAGTCTGTGTCCAAAACACAAAGGGGACAATAACTCAATCATAGTGGAGTCAATAACTGATCAATAACTGGTGCAGGGCTGAGTGGGGCCATTAAACAAAAGAAAAAGAATAAAATGTCACTTAACATGATTTTTTACAGTAGATGTGATATGTTCCGCCTTACAATTCCTGCAGTTGCTAATCAGAGAGCAAACAGGTTATTTCAGAAAGAAGTTTCACATGGGTCACTTTAAAGGACCATACTGGTGATTTCGCATATTTGAGCTCAATAAATACTTCCTGAATAATTCAAGTGTTTCTGCCAACCATTTTCCTATTTTAGTTTTCCAGTTATTTTGCCAAATGTCCTAATCATTCAAAATCAAATTTTCAGGTGATACACACACTCATACACAATTATAGAAGGCATGGTCGTCTTAATTTCTCCATCTTCTCCTATGACTATATTCCCTGGTGGAGATATACATTTTCTCTCATGTAGCTCTGTATTGGATTGGTTAAATTAAATTACTTTGACAAAACAAATTTAATAGGCGACATGCTCGCTGTGACGGATCAATTATCTCAAGCATGTTTCAAGTCTCTACAAGTTATTTTTTTATAGTGTACTGGAATGAACTGAAACCATTGACTGTCTGAATGTAGGAAAAACAATTAGAAAATGTACCGCTCCAGTAGTATGTTGTGGAAAATGGTTGGCTGTAATGTAACATATATGCAGGTTGTATTTATTGGGCTCAAACATGCAAAATCACAGGTATGCTCCTTTAATCAGACATAAAAGATCTAAGTCAAAGATCTAGAATCAGCCTTTTGTAAAAACATCTAACTTAGAATGAGAACATAGTGTGAATGATGATTATAAGAGGTTTTCAGCAGTATTAGTAGAGTTATAACACCTCTACAAAGCAGAGGCACTTCTGTACAAGGACTTTTAATAGACTTCTATCACACACACTCAATCCTATTATTTCATCCAAAATTATCGTGCTGCGACAAGTCCTCAGATTTGCATATAGATTACATTTGTTCATCGGCACACAGACAATGCATCCACATTCAACAGATAAAAACAGCAGGAAAATGTAGAGGTAACTGGCTTTGTTTCATGTGTTACATTGAGCACCACAGCTGCAATTCAATAAAAGCTAATAAAAGAAAAAAATTATGTACTTTATTGTTTTTTCAGGTTTCACTAAAGATGTTAGAAAAGCCTGGCATAAAATGTAAAATAGTGTACTTCTATGAGGATAAAGCTTGATTTCATATGTCAGAATCCAGCCAAACCTATGCATGGATGATATAATGAGCAGCATTATATACAAATATGAACATACAAATAAAAAGAAGGCGATGAATCAGCTAGTTTTATCCTAAATGATCTGTATTCAAAAATAAAGACAAACTAAAGCCATTAAAAATTTTGTAAGCTTTCAATGTGGTTCCAAAGATCTTAAAGGACCATACCATCCATTTTGCATGTTTGAGTCTAATATATTCAATTTTCATACATGTTACGTTACTGACAATCATTTTCCAAAGGATAAAACCGTATTTCAGCTTTCCTGATATTATGCAAAATCTCTTAATCTTTCAAAATCAAATATTCAAGAGATACACCCACCTTAAAAATTGATGTTTTGCCAGCTTATAGTTACACAAAATTATGAAGTCATTGTCGTTAAAATTTTTTCCATTAACGCAGGTCTTCTTTTGGGACTATATGATATAAATACCGCTTTAAACACAGGTCAACACGCAGGTTTAACTGAGTACAGTTTGCACTATGGAATGTGTTCTGGTCAACAGAGGCTTTGTTCTTTGGAGCATGAGGAGAATGTGACTTTTCCTCCCCCTCGTCTTAATCTGCACTGCCTCATAATCTCTGATTCCTTTACTCGCCCTGTACCCTGACTGTCTGCCGGGCTGGAAAACTGTGATAGCCTTGACCTGCCCTGACCGTGTAGACGGCATGTGGGTGTGAGTGCATGTTTACGTGTCTCGGGGATGATATAAAGAACTTGTCATGATGTGAAATAAGGATTTGGTCAAAACACACACACAAAAACGACATAATTTGGCATCAAAATACAGATACACCCTCAATAATTAACAGCAATACAGTAAGATTTCCTGAAGGGAGTTTCCATTCCTTCCAAACTTTGACTCAGAGGAGAGCCTGTGCTCGCCCTCTCTATCTCTAACCCATTAAAAACGGGTGCATGTGTGTACACGCCCACACACGTGAAGTATGCACAACCGAGAGGCTGTCAGCCTCCTACGCCCGCCGTGCTGCACAGCAGGCAGCTCACGTATAAATACTCTGAGGGTAATCAGATCTATCAGCAGAGGGGATGACAGAGGCCTTGGCTCCATTCAACCCAGAAGAAGAGCTATGCGTGTATGAGGATGACGCGATGCTACGCAGAGAGGGAGGAAGAGGGGAGCGCCTTACGAAGGCTAACAGAGAAAAATGGGGGGGTGGATGCTGCTTATTTTAAAAGTATGCGAGAAAGAAAAACAATCGTTATGCAAGAGCAGATAATGTATCATGAGAAAAGTCGGGGGAAAGGGGGAGGAGGGGTGCAATTTAAAAGACTGGCAGGAAAACATCTACAGCAGATCTGAGAACAGAGTGACGATTTTTAGCTGGTCAAAAATATCTCATCTCCCATCTTAAAAACAGCTTCTAAATCATCTTAATTTTAATGTTAATGTTTTTAAAGTTCATCTATACGGTTACCTGGTTTGTAATATATTACGCAATACAGTCTACATGCTCAGTACTCAGAGACAATTCCATCTTTAGGATCCTTGTGATTTTCACTTTGTGAGTCATTCTAGCTTCTCCCAGAAGAATCTTTAAAGGAGAAAATGTATATTTTTTCCCTTCAGGCTGAAGGTTTGTGATGCTCAGAATACAGATCAATATAAAACTGTTTAAAGGGCCATACCATCCATTTTGCATGTTTGAGCCTAATATATGTTACGACAGTCATTTCCCATATCATGCTACTGGAACGGTGAATTAAAAATGTTTTTCCTACCTTCCAGACTGTCATTGGTTTCAGTTCATTCTGGTATGCTATTAAAATCAACTTGTTGATACTTGAAATGTTCTTGGGATAGGTAATCCANTTTTTTTTTTTTTTTTTGTAGAAGTTATGTAATCTTAGCATTTAAGCACAATAAAAAGCGTGGACTGAATGTATACCTCCTCCGGGGAATATAGTCCCAAAAGAAGCATTATGCGTTTATGGAAAAATTTTAACAACTGTGACTTCATAAGGCTGTGTAACTATTAGCAGGAGAAACATGGATTTTTAAGGTGGGTGTATCACTTGAATATTTGATTTTGAAAGATTAAGAGATTTTGCAAAACAGCAGGAAAACTGAAATACGGTTTTATCTTTTGGGAAATGATTGTCAGTAATGTTACGTGTATGAAAATTGAATATATTAGGCTCAAACATGCAAAATGGGTGGTATGGTCCTTTAAAGCGTTTGTTCTTGTCTGAAAGGTGCCTTTGAGTCTTTTCATGGTACTGATGTGATGAATTTACTCCTTTTTCTATAAGACAAGATTCCATAGACGGGTCTATAAATTGAAAGTGAGCTGGCCTGGATAAACACTGTGGTGCTGCCGGCTGGCTGGCTGGAGAGAATAATCTGGTAAGCACCATGTAATGAGAACCAGACTGTCTGCACCTCGGGCTTATCCACTGACCTACATGTTAAAGCAACGATGACATTCGTCATTCGCTCAGCTTTAGTCCATCAACAGCTTCTGACTCTTCAACTAAGAAACAGACATGCGCAAGACACGCAGAGGAGATTTCCACACATGTTAAGCTCTCGGCTGAGATTTTCTTTCTTAGCCTGCTTCTTTATGCAGCACTTTTAAATGGGTCGTATTGTAAAGATTTTTATTTTCATTTAGGGGTCTATTTTGAAAACTTTAATATGAAAAAACACACACTGATCTACTTCTACTCTCCCTTGTTGCAGCACCAGTGTGAACACGTGAACGGTGTAACAACATGGCAGTGCTGGTCAAATGCTTACTAGCTTTGAACTGTGGGTGTGTGTGTGTGTTTAATCAATGTGTTAGATGTTGTTATGGAAGTAAAGGACTCATAAATATGTATAAATCAGGACAGCGAACGACCTTCGCGTTTGTCTTGCTGGATGCATTTCTTTTAGCATGAACTTCAAGCTTTGCAACTTTGACAATCTTCTTCTTCTTCTTTTCCTTTCGGCTTTCCCTTCAGGGGTCACCACAGCGAATCATCT
>VXCM01003772.1:3051-35017 GCA_014773175.1 Lucifuga dentata | reverse complement strand
TGTGTGTGTGTGTGTGTGTGTGTGTGTGTGTGTGTGCGTGTGCGCGCGTGTGCGTGTGTGTGTGTGTGTGTGCGTGTGCGTCACAGGGATCACAAAAAGCTAATTAGTCCCGCTAACAGGAAGAGAAAGCTGCTGAATAACAGCGAGTCTGAATCTAACCACGTCAGGAAGTAAAGTAACTCAGTACTTTTACTCCAGTACAGCTAAGAAGTACTAGTAAGTACTACTGCATTTTTTCTACTTTTCTTCCATAATAGTATTATTATTATTATTGTTGTTATTAGTATTGTTACTATTATTATTATTTCAGAGGGAAATGCTGTATGTTCTGACACCTAGTTATTCTAGTTACTTTAGTTATTTTAGCTATTTTCTAGTTACTGTAGTTACTTTCTAGTTACTGTAGTTATTTTAGTTATTTTCTAGTTACTGTAGTTACTTTCTAGTTACTGTAGTTATTTTAATTATTTTTTAGTTACTTTAGTTACTTTCTAGTTACTTTAGTTATTTTCTAGTTACTTTAGTTACTTTCTAGTTACTTTAGTTATTTTAGTTATTTTCTAGTTACTGTAGTTACTTTCTAGTTACTGTAGTTATTTTAGTTATTTTCTAGTTACTGTAGTTACTTTCTAGTTACTGTAGTTATTTTAATTATTTTTTAGTTACTTTAGTTACTTTCTAGTTACTTTAGTTATTTTCTAGTTACTTTAGTTACTTTCTAGTTACTTTAGTTATTTTAGTTATTTTCTAGTTACTGTAGTTACTTTCTAGTTACTGTAGTTATTTTAATTATTTTTTAGTTACTTTAGTTACTTTCTAGTTACTTTAGTTATTTTCTAGTTACTTTAGTTACTTTCTAGTTACTTTAGTTATTTTAGTTATTTTCTAGTTACTGTAGTTACTTTCTAGTTACTGTAGTTATTTTAATTATTTTTTTAGTTACTTTAGTTACTTTCTAGTTACTTTAGTTATTTTAGTTATTTTCTAGTTACTGTAGTGACTTTGGTTACTTTGCAGAAGCAGATTTGACATTAAACATGACAGTCAGGGCTGCTGGGTTAAAACAGAACCTCAGCCTTCTTTCGTTCTTTTCTTTCTGTGTTTCGTTTCTTTTTGCCTTATAAACTTTTTTTTTCTGTTGCTGCACGACGTTATTTAACACTCATTTATTTTATTTTATTTTTATTTTATTTATTTTATCTAAACAGGGATGTGCATAAAAAACATTCATGTCAGACTGAGAGGAGATGTTTGTACCAGATTTAGCTAACAGCTCATTTAACATCTGCAGTAAACATAAAACAATATTTGGTAACAATTATTACTATTATATATTATACAGAATAGTATTATTATTATTATAGTTATTAAAAATTAACAGTAACTGTTATAATATGAACATTTAAGCTGCAAACAGAAAGAATCTTTCACTGGCTGTTTTTGATGTCCTGGTGTCCAAAAAAAAAAAAAAAAAAAAAAATCAGGAAGTGACATCACAGGAAGTGACATCACAGGATGTTTATGAATTACAAACATGAGTAAATAAGTAAACAAATGAAAGCTCCAGCAGCAGCAGAGTTAGTCTGGCTGCAGTGCATGCTGGGAAGTCATGGTCATGTGACTCAGCGTGACCTACTTTTCCTGCATTTTACTCTCATCCTCAGAAATCTGACGCAAGGCTCAAAGGCACTTCAGCAGCCTCTCAGAACAAACACACACACACCCAGCCGCACCCTTGTTGCCATGGTGACCTGCAGGCTCGTCTGCAGTCGCGAAAATTACTTCACATTCAGGTAAAAATCATTTTTATTACTACAGTATATTTATTGATATGTATTTTATTTAATTTAGGATCTTTATGATAAATATTGATTTTTTTAAAATAATTTTTGATTTGGATTCAACACCAAACAAGAAAAATCTACATAAAATATAAATAAACAAACATCCCTAAAATTTGCTTATTAAAAAGTTGGACCAACTGCAGTAAAAACTTATTTAAACAATTAACTTTTAAATAATTTATCGTTAAAGAGACAGTAACGGCCACGGAAACATCAACATTCAACACAAATTAACTCAGAAAATCATATAAACAGAACATCAGGACGCCATAACTGTGCTAATTTGAATCTAAATATTCAAAAAACAAAACAAAACAAAAAAAAAAAAAANAAAAAAAAAAAAAAAGACAAACACACACACACACACACACACACACTCTGCTGCCATCTAGTGGGGATCATCTGACACTACATGTGGAAAATAAACTGCAAAGCTTCGATGAGTGCAGAGATGTGATCACATACACACACACACACACACACACACACACACACACACACACACACACACACACATCAGACCAGCCTGTAAGCTGCTGCTTCCTGTCTGACTCTTTACTTCCTGCTGTAAATCCTGATGAACAGCGTTTCTGACATTCATGCTGTTTACCAGCAGATGGCGCTGCTGTTGCTGCTGCTGCTGCTGGACCAGGCTTCATCTATGAAGCCACAAATCTGTCTGAAGTTTTTATGTAGCATCGAACCTGCATATCTGTCTGTATGTAGTCCGTGTGGCAGCACACGCTCCGCTCCACGGACACTGATGGCAGGCTGCGACGCACGCTATAAAGTCCAGCCCAGTCTGAACATGCATGTTTTAACGGGCGCTGCACTGGTCAACATTTAAAGATGATCTGTTCTGAGCAGCAACATGCAGAGTTTGATAAATCATCAATTATTATTAACAATAAATAATTTTCTGAGAAGAAATGAAAACATGTTTATTTTAGTCACGTTTTCCAGCAGTTTGGTCGTTTTAGCTGTTTTGTCTCATGAAGATTTTTAGGAGAAAATAAAAGTCAAACAGAAATGACGCATGCAGCTTCTGTATTTCCCACAATGCCTTTCAGTGGCCTTTAAAGGAGCATACCGGTGATTTTGCATGATTGAGCCCAATAAATACTTCCTGCATACAAGTTACGTTACTGAAAACCTAACATGTTCTTTCAGACCGAGAACAAAGAAACACCAAGCTCTCTCTGTGTGTGTGTGTGTGTGTGTGTGTGTGTGTGTGTGTGTGTGTGTGTGTGTGTGTGTGTAGATGGAGACTAAACTGGTGTACAATTCCTCTGCATCCCTTGAGAATTCATCTCTGGGAAGAGGAGTGTGACCTTGAACAGAACATACGAAAACACACACACACACACACACGCACACGCACACGCGCACGCACACGCACACGCACACGCACAGCCATAAGTCTCTGTCATGCATCATGTCTGCATCATCTGATCAAAACTGTTCTAATGCTAAATGTGCACAATTATTAATAACATCAGTAGTTTGATTTCAGATTTCATATATATGTATATATATATGATATATTTATGTGGATATATATTTATATATATTTAGACAAAGCCTTCCTCTTTCCAGAGGTTAATTTGGGTTTTGAAGATGTGAGTTTAAAAAATGTTGGCAGCACGTTGAGTTTAAGGTCAGTATCTTCCTGTATTTATGAATACAACTGTTGTGTGTGTGTGTGTGTGTGTGTGTGTGTGTGTGAAGTGGTTTTTCAGAGGAATTCGCTGCTTCCCACAGAACTCTGAGTTTCTCCCACCAGGCTTTGTGTTTGGAGGCGGAGCTCCAAGGATCGCCTTTCACTCCCCCCTCTTCTCCTCCTCCCTCCTCTCCCTGATCCTCTTCTCTCCTTCTTTCCTGTCCTCTCGTGTCTTTCTTCCTCTCATCTCCCTGAATTTATCATTTATAACATCCTCTTCTCCATCCTTTTTCTCTCTTGTCCAGAGATCATCACATCCTGTCCTCCTCTCGTCCTCGTCCCGTCCTCCTCTCGTCCTCCTCCTGTCCTCCTCTCGTCCTCCTCTCGTCCTCCTCTTGTCCTGCCTGACCTCCCCGTTAGGATCGCTTCTCTGTTTTTTCTCTTCTCTCCTGTCCAGCGTTTCTGTCGTTCCACCTTCTTCTTCTTTTCTTTTCTCTCTGTCGTTTAATGATGCAGGAAAAAATGTCTGATCTTTGGACGGACGCCGTGTGAAGAGCAGGATGGACAAACTTCAACACGCACACGCACACACACGCACGCACACACGCATGCACACACACACACATATACACATACACACAGCTGGAGGAGGAGTGTGACTTTAACACATCCAGAGTGTTGCTTTTAGGGTGAATCATAGCAAAGGAGAAGAGGAAACAAGGAGAGGAGATGAGAGGAGAGGAGAGGAGAGGAAACAAGGAGAGGAGAGGAGAGGAAAGGAAACACGGACGGACAAGGAAAGACGGACAGACGGCGAATGAGAAGCAGCCGCCGGTCAAACAAGCGAGGTGGTGAATGATTGACGGCGGCGTGTGGCGATGCCTTCAGGGGCTCCGTGAATCACAAACACGCAGCAGCAGAAGTGTGGCCGGCTCTGAGCCGTGCGAGTCCCACATCCTCCCACGAGGGCCGCGCCTTCAAGAAGTGATCGATGCAGCAGGAAGTGACATCACCGCAGCAGAATAACAGAATAACAGGATCTGCTCTTCATTTCCTGCTTTTTACTTTGATTCTTTCACATTTTTATGTTGAATCTACAGAAAAACGTGAAAGAATCATAAAACCATGTTTCAGAATGTGGACAAATAAAGTTTTAAAGTCAGAAATGAGAGAAAAAAGGGAAGAACGTCCAGAGAGATGCATTAAAAAGAAATAAGTCTTTCTGTTTTTTAGGGTTTCTCTCCTGAACATCTGAAATATTAAGAGATTTAACAAAACAACAGGAAACTAAAACACGGTTTCATGAAAATGACATGTAAAATCACTGGTATGGTCCTTTAAGGCTAAATGAATTACTAAAGCAAACAATAAAATGTAGAAGTAATAATTACTGCATCTTCATCAGGAAAAAAAGAGCTGAAGTAATTCATTAAGGAGAGGAAGTAAAAACAGCAGAGTACTGCAGTAAAAGTACTCTGATCTGGTACAGCACAGAGGAAAGTCTTTTGTTGCAGCGGGACAGGAAGTGGCGGGATATTTTTGTACCTGTATGAGCTCGCCATTGTTTGGGTCGGGTTTGGGTTTGGTTTGGGTTGCCTGAGTTTCCGCTCGCCGTTTACACGGGGGGAGGAGTCACATGACCCCGTCACAAAACATGCTCCGCGCTACGCCAGCCAATCAAATCAAACCTTGCTGAAGTTTTCAGCATCGATTATCAGCAGATCATTGGTTAATCTGTGATTATATGAACATATTTAACATATTACACTCTAATTTTCCTAATAATTACAGTTTATATGCACGTTTTCTTCTGTGAACAAACACTTCATCTTCATCATTCATTTTCCAGGAAATCTGTGAGTTTTATAAAAAGTTAACTTTATTATGTATCCTTCCTCACTGCAATTATTCCATCTATTAAAGGAGCATCCCGGTGATTCTGCTGATTTAAGCCCATATATATGACCTGTAACATGCTGCGTTCCAGCCAAACATGTCTCTATAAAAACCACGAAGGAACGTTTATCACAGCAGATGAACTTCCTTCTTCTGGTTCCTCTTCCTCTGCGTTTGGCAGAGCGTCACAGCAAGAACACGAGAGACGAGGCGTCACGGCGACACGGAGCTCATCGTGCATCTTTGCCACCACCGGTTCACCATGACCAGGAAGCAAGCGACAAACGAGTGTTACCGATATCTCCAGTCAGGATTTATCAATCAATACTAGTCTGATTGATAGATTTGATTAATTGATTCATCATTTCGTCTCTAAACGTGCCTCCAGTGTTAAAGGAGCATACTGGTGATTTTTGCAAGTTTGAGACCAATAAATACAACATAAAGCTATACAGAAGAAAATGTATGTCTCCGCCAGGAAAGCTAGTCCCAGGAGAAAACTTCTGTCAGCAGGTGAATTTTAATGGTGTGTGTGTGTGTGTGTGTGTGTGTGAACACACACCTGAACATTTCATTATGAAAGATCTGATTTAGTAAAATAACAAGAAAACTAAAACATGATTTTATGTTTTGAAAAAAAAAAAGGTTATATTTATTGGGCTCAAAAATGCAAAATCACCGGTGTGGTCCTTTAATATAGACGTGATCTTTGGCTGGTTTGCAGCGATAACATGATGGTGAGAATGAGGAAGTCAGCACAGCATCTTTTCAGGTGAAGCTCACCTGTCTGTCAAAGCCGTGTGAAAAACGGACGACACCAGGAGGAAATGTGGGAACGCCGCCACCGTCGCCACCGCCGAGACGACACGCTGTCATCAGGACACGAGTGGGTTTGTGTTAAACCGTGAAAATCTGTCATTACGCAACAATCTGTCCACAAAGCAAGAGAAACCCACAAAATCAAACGTGGAACACCAAAACCAATCCATCAATCAATCAATCAATAATCAACGCCTGATCAATACCTGATGGCTGAACAGTCAGACCGAAACGCTTGAAGATTCAACAGAAAACCCAGTGAAACAGGAAACGCCTCGACGACCTGTTAAAGCTGACTGTAAAGGACCATACCGCTAATTCTGCATGTTTAAAGGACCATGCCAGTGATTCTGATTGTTTAAAGGACCATGCCTCTGATTCTGCATGTTTAAAGGACCGTGCCGGTGATTCTGCATGTTTAAAGGACCATGCCGGTGATTCTGCTTGTTTAAAGGACCATACCGGTGATTCTGATTGTTTAAGCCCAATAAATACAACCTGCATAAACGTTACATTACTACAAACATTTCACAGAACAGGATTCTAGTTTTCCTGTTATTTTGCCAAATTTCCTGATCTTTCAAACTCAAACATCACCATCATCACCATCATCATCATTCAGGGTGAAAAACGTCTACATCACAAAGCTTTAGAGGTCAGCAAAGGTCATAAACACGAGTCAACAAACCACGTCTGACTGCCGAGTCATGTGTTCCTGTCTGATACACACGCACGCACAAACACAAATGCACACACACACGGCTGATAAGTATGTTACATTAATGGAACCCTGAAGGCAGGAGTTTTGTTTTAACCCTCAGTGTGACACGTGGATATTTTTAGCCATGGCGTTCACCGCCATCAGCTGATCCCAAAACGAGCAGCAGAGAAGTTTGTGCTTTTGTCACTCAGTTGGATTTCCACGTTACGACATTTATTAGAGGATTTGGCAAATAACAGGAAACTAAAATAAGGTTTTATTTGGAAAATGATTGGCGGTCACGTAACATACATGAAAAACAGCGGAATGCTCCTTTAAAGCGTGTGGACGATAAAGAGTGAATGTGTAAATGAGATGCGTCAAAGCTTTTACCACTTCCTGTTTACGATTTCCTCTGCAGACCATCGCTGGCTTGTCCAGCAAACCGCACCATGCGGCGTAACGAGCATCAGGATGCGTTCAGGGATGCTCACCATCTCACTAACCGTTAGCCGCAGGCGCACGCGGCAAGCACGAAGACAACACGTAAAGACTTTTCATCATGTCTGTGAATCTCATCTGAGTTTAAATGTCTTAGATAATTCAAATGTGATGATTTTTAGCTCCTGATGCAGATTGTGTAATAATTCACCTCCTCCTCCTCCTCCTCTTCCTCAGACTGATGATGACTCACATTCAGAGAGGGTCTAATGAAAGGAAAGAGCAAAGATTCTGGAGAGGAAACAGCAACAACACCATAATCTAACGCGGTCAGCGCTGAATTAAAGATGGCCTCGGAAACGCCTCGTTGGCGGTTTCCAGCCATCGTGCAGCACGAGTCATTTAGGATTCCGATTTGTATTCCGGTTCAGCCAGTAGCTTTGTGGGATTTTTGTCACCGAGCCAGCCGGCGGTCAGTGAACGCACCGTGTGACCTACTTTGCTTTTGTCACCATTATTCCACACAATGAAGCTTCTGAGGTTTCACACGTTTCCTGTCTGACAAGGAGCTGTCAGGAAAAGCAAGGCACCGCTGCTGCTGCCCGGGTTTGGGGTTCAATTCCCACCGGGAACACCTGGATTTATCAGTGAGATGAACACCTGCTGCAGCAATGTGTTCCTAATCCACCTCCTTCAGAGTCAGAACGGATTTTAAAAAATAAATCCATAAATCCACTTTTATCAATATCAGAGAAATCAATAACTAAATATATTGATCACTGTGGGTTTTATCCTATAGGTTGCTTTCAGGAAAGTAAAGGTGCACTGCTTTTGTTTAATGCTACACACACACACACACAGAAAGTGGGTCACCTGGCTGGCAGGGGACACACACACGCACACACACACACACACACACACACACACCTGAATGGCTGCTGGTGAACATGAACAGGTCAAATCTCAGAGTTAAAACAACACAAATCACAAAAAAACCTGATCAGTGACTTATTTACACGACTAACCAAACACGAAACACGCCAAAAACACACAGCAAGAGGAACATATATAAATATATCTGAACATTCTGAGGGAAATGTAGCTGTTCTAAATCTGCTCAAGAAGCAAAACGCAGAAGAAAAGACAGAAAGAAGAGAAATCTGCTGGAGGAAAAATGAAAAAAACAAACAGTAAAAATCACGTTTCCTCCGTGTTACGATTTACAGCAGCACAACACTGACAGCCAGTTCTGCTGCTACATGGGATATTCCTGATATTCCCAACATGGGAGTCACTGAACGCACATTCACAACTCTCAGTTTAGCTTTAGTGAACAACCGTGTTCACCTGCACACGCTACAGAAACAAAATCAAGTCTTCCTGCAGCCTTACATCACCACCATCATCATCATCATCACCATCATCATCACAGACGTGCAGAAAGAGAAGCTGAGTTAATAACATACTACCTGCTGTGATTTAACATGATGTCTGAGAAAAGTCTGAGCACAAAACATAAAACACCATCAAAACGTCATACACATTCTTACAAAACATACTATTTCTCTGTCATGTTGGATTCACAAAGCGATTTAACTCCTTTCAGGCTGTAAAATGATGCGTTCACACTCTAACCCAAAATCCTGATTTATCTGTTTTTATTTTTCCACCTTGAAATTATCTGATGATGATTCTGAGTTTTTGACACCATAAATTAAATGTCCAGCTGTGTAAAATGCTAACAGACAGATTTGACTGTTTTATGAGGGAGAAATAAAGATATAAAAGCCATTATTAGAAACATTTAATAAACTGTTGACAGATTCTCACATAAACCAGATTTTTAAGTTTTCCAAGAAATATTCTGCAGTCAACAAGCAGCACTGGATGGAATTTTCTAATACTGATCCAGTGTTTGGATCAATACGAGGCATCTGCAGCAGCAGGATAACCTCTGACCCCTGAGGACCCCCAGCAGCATCCTACCTTCGATGGCGATGACGTGCTCCCGGATCTGGTTCTGCAGCAGCGGCTCCTCCACCCGCTCCAGCAGCTCGTAGATGGAGTAGATGTTGGGATGGACGGACTCGAACCTCTGGATCTCGGCCCGGATGGCGGCAGAGTTCGCCAGATGCTGCTGGTAGTTCATGATGCGACGAATCCTTCACAGTCCACGAAAGAAGCTCCGGGACGGGCGGCGGCGGCGCGGGGGAACGAACCGGAGGCCGGCGGCGGNTCCACGAAAGAAGCTCCGGGACGGGCGGCGGCGGCGCGGGGGAACGAACCGGAGGCCGGCGGCGGTGACCTCCAGGCGGCTGGAAACGGCGAATGCAGCCAAAAAACAGTCCGGGAAAGCCTCAGTTCAGCTTTTCCTCCTCATATCCTGATGAATTTCCAGCAGTTCCGCCGCTTCGTGTCAGAAACGTGATAAATCCACTCTGCATGCCCCGCCGCTGCTACTGGCCGCTCAACGCAGCTGTTCTCTGGCGTGTCCCGGTTCCCAACCCCGGAGCTGTGGCGGCTGTTCGGCGGCGAAGCGGGTACAGCTTCTCCATATCCTGACAGTCCACGAGTGTGTGAAACAACACGCGTGGGTCTGAGTGGGTTCCGGTGCTACTTTGTCCCTAACTGCAGCAGAAAGTGGTTAAAACGGCCTTGTTGCTCGGCGGCTAGCTTAGCGGCTAATGCTAGCTGTAAGGTCGCCGCAGCTCCAAACCGGCGGAGAGGAAACTCACCGTTTATCAGCCGTTAAAGTCCGCTTTAATTAACGACAGAGGGGGTTGGTTTTGTATCGGAGAGGCGAGTCAGTCGGTCGTTGCAGAAACCGGAGCTCGATGAACTGTTACCGAGTCGTTCTGGGTCAGTTTGGATGTCTGCTCCCGTCCCGTTGTTTTGTCTCCAAACCGGGACAAGCGGCGTAAATGACGGTGCTCAGTCCCGGTGTAGCAGCAACTCAGAGAATCCGGTAACGCTCCTCCGCCGCCCAAAATGGTTCCAAAGGTTTTAACAAAACGTGTCCAGCTGTTTTCTCCGGTAAGAACAGCGCAGCAAAGCCCGTTACCGGGCAGGGAAGCAGCCGCGAGATCCAGCCGGGAGTACTTCCGCCTGCTACCANCAAAGCCCGTTACCGGGCAGGGAAGCAGCCGCGAGATCCAGCCGGGAGTACTTCCGCCTGCTACCACAACAAAACACCCATCTTCCGGTCCTGCTTTTCAAATTAAAACCACTCTGAGTGAGTGAGTGTCTTTAAACACAACAGAATCTGACTTAAAGGACCACACCGGTGATTTTGCATGGTTGAGCCCAATAAATACGACCTGCATACACATTACGTTACTGACAGCCATTTTCCAAAGCATACTGCTGGAGCGGTAAATATTAGAATTGTTTTTCCTACCTTCCTTCGTTGGTTTCAGTTCATTCCAGTATTTTGTAAGAATCAACTTATAGACTTGAAACATGCATAAGCTCAGTAATCGTCACAGTCATCATGAAATCGATTCCATTTTTACGTTGAAGTTACTTCATTTAATCGAGTCAGCACTTTGCCTTCAACAGGCATGCAAGTTTCAGCAGGTGAAACGTTAAATTTTAAGGTGGACGTATCTCCTTATAATCTGAGTTTAAAAGTTTAGGGGATTTGGCAAATAACATGAAAAACTAAATATGATTTTATGTTTTGGAAACTGGTTGGCAGTAACGTAACATGCACGCAGGCTTTAACATGCAAAATCACCAGTATGGTCCTTTAACATTTTGTTGATTTAAAAGTTAGGAAGTCACAGTAGTCCCACAAATAAGATTTGTATATACAGTGTGTGTGTGTGTGTATATATATATAATATATATATACATATATAATATAAAGAGGCACCTATAAGATATTTACAAAACTTTACAACAAAAAAAAGTCAAAAAGTTCATGAAAATTTTCTGATGAGAAAAATGTCTGACAAACACAGAGAATAATAATAATAATAATAATAATAATAATAGACACTTTGTTACTGTTGCACGTTTAATGATCATAGTAACAAAGCCGTTTGGTTGTTTTTGTTGTTTACTGTATTTACAGATAAACTCACTAATGTGTTTGCGTCTGTCTCTCTGAAGCAGCGTGTTCGTGTGCGTGTGCGTGTGCATGTGTGAAGTCATTGTGTGGGTGGTATTTTCTCTCCATCCAGCAGTAAAAAGTGCATAATGCCGCTCTTCTTCCTGCCGCTGCTCACGGCTTTGATGCAGCACTCGTGCTCTCCCAACGTGAACGTCGTCTCTGCGCCGTTGTCCACAAACTCGCCCTGCCAACGATCGATCACAAAATCACCATCAATCAATCAACCAATCACAGTACAGCAACGTTCATACCTGACCAATAACTTCCGTTTTTTTCACATTCGTACAAATTTTACCAAATCTTCACAGATGTTTTATATCTCACAATATTGTGATTAATCACCAAATTCTTGTAACTGTGGTCAATTTGACATAAACTTAAAGGACCATACTGGTGATTTTGCATGTCTGAATCCAATAATTACAACCTGCATACATGTTACATTCCTGACAACCATTTTCAAAAACCTAACATCGTATTTTAGTTTTCCCCATATTTTGCCAAATCCTCGAATCTGAAACCAATGTTAGTGTGGAAGGTAGGAAAAACAATTGTAATCTTTACCCTTCCTGTAGTGTGTCTTGGAACTTGGCTGGCAGTAATGTAACCTGTATGCAGGTTGTATTTTTATTGGGCTCAAGCATGCAAAATGAACGGTATGCTCCTTTAATGGAACACGAACCTGGTGCTGTGTGACTCTACTCCATAATTTCATATTTGATGTTCCTTTAATGTGCATTTCTACATACAAAACAAGTAAGACTTACAGTCGTGTCCATCCTCTGTCCGTTGCACCAGACGTCCATGGTGTCTTTTTCTGTTAAAGCATCAAATTAATCAAAGAATAAATCAGTAACATGTCAGTTTTCTTCAGAATAAAACTGAAGCCAACAAGTTATTAAGTTTGTTTTATTGATCATTTTCATTCAGTCTGTTACTTTAATGAGAAGAAGCTGCTGTGAATGTTTCTGTCAGCACTTCTGAAGTATTTCAAGACTTTTTTGTTATTTATCCAGAAATTCCTGAACTACACGTATGAATAAATTCTTTCCTGTTCACACCTGAAAAGTGACTTTCTAACGACGACATGAGTTTCGGTTCCAAATGGCCAATCAGGTAGCAGCTGGTCGGGGTGAGTGACCTTTGACCTCAGCAGATTAAACCTCACTGGGTCAAGTTCTCACAAACTGCTGCATCAAGAACGTTTAACGCTTTTTCTCGGCTGAAACTCCGTAACTTTACGACTTCGAGGCGTCTCACCGAGGACGATCCTGCAGTCTTCTCCGTCCACGTGGACGCTCCAGGTCCTGCTGCTCTGCGCTCTGTGGCTGGTGAACTTCTCCAGGCTCTTGCCGTCGACGTGCAGCGTGTATTCATAGGTGAAGCCGCTGACGGCGTCGATGTTGATGGTCGCTCTGGTCCGTCCCCCCCCCACGCAGAAACTCTCCCTCCCCACCAGCTTAAACATCCGGTCCCTCCTCATCACTTCCTGTAACACAGACAGGAGTTCCCCAGGCGTCACGTCAGAATCTCACTTCCTGTGTCTGAAGAATCAGACGTGACTTAGAGTCAATAAAAACAGAAAGAGTGACTTCAGGTCAACCTGACCCAGAGTCTGACATGTCTGCCCCACAGGTGGTAAACATGTAAGATCCAATCATTTTCTGTCCCTCTGAAACTTTCTGTTTTCTGTTTTGTTGACTGAACTTCATATTTTCCTGTTTTTCTTAATAATTTGATGTATTTCATACTTTCCTTTACTCGTTTAAAAAGTCGTTTCAGTCGTCTCACCTGTCCGTTGACGTAAATGATGCGTTTTCCAGTCGTGGTTCCGTGAGCAAACTCAACCCGATAGACGCCGTCGCTCAGTGGGACGTCCCACACGGCCACCAGGTCCCCACTCAGCATGTCCACCTCAGACCTTCATCACCCTCATCTTCCTCTCAAACACAAACCTGAGTCTTCCTCTTCTTCCTCAGCGTCCGTCCGACTGACAGCTCAGCAGATTCTGCATTAGAGCTAAGAGGATTACAGCAGGTTCACCCCACGCTGACACACGCACACGCATGTAAACATGCGCATACACACACACAGGACAAGCTTTGGCACATAAATGTATTTGTATTTTTATTTGATGGCTGCAAAGCGTCTGAAACGAAGAACTGATCAGGATTCTGAAAGCTCTCCTTCCTTCTTCCTTCTTTCTTTCTATTTGATATTTATACAACAATTCACAATTTCATGTAATTTTCCTTGAAGCGATGAGTGGGATAAATGACGATGGCAGCAGCCAGTTTTATTTTGTTTGATTTTGTGGGGGTCTTTAAACGCAGCAGCAAACTGCAGCTTTTGTCTCGTCTCTGATGAAAGACACAAAGCTGCTTTTGTGATTTTTGTTTTCAGACGATGTAAAGCTGGAAAATCTGAGCGACATGTGAATGTCACATCAGAGTCCAGACCACTTCTAACGCACTTTAATCAATAAATCTGCATTTTTCCTCCTGAATCGCTTCTTTTCTTCATACATATTCTGAAACAGAAGCTGAAATGATGTTTAGTACAGCAGCAGATAAAAAGGAGGAATAATCTGTGTGGCTAAACGAGTTCAACCTGCAGAATAAAGGAAGTGTGTGTGTGTGTGTGTGTGTGTTATTACTCCATCACACATCAGAAATCAGATCAGGTTTCTGAACTGGTCTGATGGGTTTAAACTCGGCTGATTATGTTTCTGATCCTTTGGTCTGATGATGTAAATATGATCTTTAGAAGGAACACGCCGATGATTTAGCATGTTTTTACATTTTAAACGACGCTGCTTCCCACAGTCATACCTGAAACGCTGAATTTGAAGGTGTTTCAATCACCTGAACGTTGATTTTTAGTAAAATAACAGGAAAACTAAAACAGTTTTTTGGTTTAGAAAACGGTTGTCAGTAAGGTAACGTATGCTGGTTGTATTTATTAGGCTCAAACATGCAAAAACCACCGATATGCTCCTTTAAGCTTGTCTGTTTATCACTCAGAGAGAAAGAAACACAAGATAAGATGCTGAAATATTAAAGACTTTGTGTTATTGATGTATTCTGATTTTTACTTCTGTTTTCTATTTAACTGTATGTCTTTATTTAGTTTTTTCTTTTTAAACTTTATTTTATTTAGTATTTTACCAACAGAATCACTACTTTTACTTTGGTAAAGTATCTGCTGACTTCTTCCTCCTGCAGGTAAAATTAATTTCACTCTTTTCGTTTATTAAAAAGACATTTTCAGTCACAAAGGTAAAACAGGTTCATCATTAAAAACGTCTGTGGTGCCATCTGGTGGTCAAAGCTAATACAGCAGCTACACGTTATTATTCCAACTTCTGTCATAGAAACGCTCCGTATTTGATTAGATTTGAATCTATTTTTCACTAAACAGCAGGAGAACTGATGTTAGTTTGTTTTTTAATGATTAAATACACGTATGAATAAATAAGAGCCATGTTCTGCTTGAAACGTACACGAGTCCGTTTAATCAGACTTCAAAAATACAAACACATTTATGCCAAAGTGATGAAGGTGATTTAAACAGATTTTTAAAGTTGGATAAATGCAGCACGACAGCGTTTGTGTGGAGAATAAAGAAAACAATGAAATGATAAAAAGGAATGTGTGAAGGAGTTTAGTGTGAGAAATGGAAGGTTTTTTTTTTTTTGATGACAAAAAAAATGGAAAAAAATGGAAAAGCTTACGACCAAACAACAAACGCTCATCAGGAAACGCCTCGTTTCCTGTTACCTGCAGCTTCAGATTAAGGATGTAAAGTCATATTTCTGTGTTTGAGGATAAACTGCAGCATTCATGTTTTTTTTTTTTTNGTTTTTTTTTTTTTGGTTTTTGGAGAAGGCGTGCGTTAAATCCCGCAGCGTTTTGGCACCGTGTCGCCTCAGCGGCGTTAAAGGATGCAGCAGCGTTGCTTCTTTTTCTTCCCACTCGGCCCATTTTTCTCCTTCATCTCCGACATTTTCTTCTTCCTCACCTCTCGCATGAGGTCAAAGAAAACCTGAGAGACGGAGGAAGACATCAGTCCATTCTCAGGTTTCACAGCCAAACAAACAAACAACCTTTTTGCTTTTTTGTGTAAAATTTGGTTCTGAACATTTTCCTGCTGCTGTTCCTTCAGTTTTCCTTCTTTCCTTTCCTGTAGCAGCAGAGGTGTGCAGTAACACGTTACATGTACTTCAGTTACTTTTCTCACATTACTGTACTTTACTGAGTACTTTTACTGCAGGATGTTTTTCTGAGTATATTTATGAAGATTAAAAAAAGACAAACTTTTACTGAAGGAAACCTTTAATGCAGGAGTTTTGCTTCATATAATAAATGTAACTGATTAAAACAAAGAAACCCGTTTGTTGTTGTCGTTGTGTTATTGTTACCTTGTCGACGTTGGCACGCGTTTTGGCCGACGTCTCGACGTAAGCCACGCCCCACTCGCCAGCGCGCGCGGCGGCCTCGCCAGCAGAAACCTGCCGACGCTCCTCCAGGTCTGACTTATTTCCCACCAGCAGCAGCGGAATCGCCTCCTCCTCCTTCACACGCAGAATCTGCTCCCTGACACCACAACAGATCAATACCTGATCAGCTTCAATGATTTCTGATCAAACACACAAGGAAAGACAGGAAGGAAGAGGGTAGACAGAAAAGATGGAAAAGAGGGAAGGAGGGAGAATTAACAAAAAGACAAAAGAAGGTACATGAAAGACAGAAAGAAGAAAACTTAAAGGACCATACCACCCATTCTGCAGCCTGATACATTCAGTGTTCATACATGAAAAACCCAGACAGGTGTTTCCCACGCATCACCTCAAAACTGACAATCATTTCCCAAAGGATAAAACTGTATTTCAGCTTTCATGATACTTTACAAAATCAAATATTCAGGTGATACACCCACCTTAAAAATCCATGTTTCTCCTGCTAATAGTTACACAGCCTTATGAAGTCACGGTCCTTTAAATTTTTCCATAAACGCAGGTCTTCTTTTGGGACTATATTCCCCGGTGGAGGCATACATTCACTCCACGCTTTTTATTGAGCTTAAACACTAAAATTACATAACTTCTAAAAAAACCTGAATACACGTCTTGTTGGTGATGATGGATTACCTATCCCAAGAACGTTTACAGTATCAACAAGTTGATTTTAATAGCAGAATGAACTGAAACCAATGGAGGTCTGGAAGGTAGGAAAAACATTTTTAATTCACCGTTCCAGTAGTATGCTTTGGAAATGATTGTCAGTAACATTACATGTATGAAAACTGAACATATTAAGCTCAAACATGCAGAACGGCTGGTATGGTCCTTTA
The DNA here is from genome assembly GCA_014773175.1 of Lucifuga dentata. NCBI lineage: Eukaryota > Metazoa > Chordata > Actinopteri > Ophidiiformes > Bythitidae > Lucifuga > Lucifuga dentata. Next base: position 18,191 of record VXCM01003772.1, on the reverse strand, counting down.
AAGACATGAAGACACAGGAAACGTTCAGGAACAGGAAGTGGAAATGTGAGCTGAGGAGGACCTGAACTCGGACGTGGCGGTGAAGGACTCCAGCTCTGTGATGGAGAAAAGCAGCAGGAATCCTTCGCCGCTGCGGAAGTAGTTGTCTCTGATGGCAGCGTAGTCCTCCTGACCCGCCGTGTCCAGGATGTCGATCTGCGCATCCTCGCCGTCCAGCACCACCTTCTTCCTGTAGCTGTCCGCCTTCGTCGGCTCATAATCCTCCACAAACTAGCAACAAAAACAGAAACGCCATTAAAATCTTCATTTCCGTCACCAAAAAAGTGAGAGAAAAAAATCCTCATTCTGGAAAAATCTTTTGGAGTTTGGTTGCTATGGATACCATGTTTTGTTTTATATATCATAGAAATAAATAGGTCTTTTCTCACCTCGTCATACATGAACTGAAGCGTGAGCGCGGACTTGCCCACACCGCCGCTGCCCACCATGATGACTTTATGTAGAGCCAGAGACGTCTGGTTCTTGTTCTTGGTGGACGACATGGTTCTGGTCTACGTCAGACCACCAGAAACCACAAAGCTGCAGGGACCAGCAGAGACCAAACACGCACTTACACTTCAAATCATTCAGCTTTAAAGGAGCATACCTGTCATTTTGCATGTTTGAGTCCAATAAATACACGTTAAGTTACCGCCAACCATTTTCCAAAACATGCAGTAAATATTAGAATTGTTTTTCCTACCTTCCAGACTAACACTGGTTTCAGTTCATTTCAGTACGACATAAAAATGAACTTGTAGAGACTTTAAACGTGTTTGAGATAATCATCACAGAGAATCAAATGACTTTATTAACCTGGTCTAACATGGAGCGACACGGAGGGAAATGTGTGTCTACGCCAGGGAATATAGTCCAAGGAAAAGCTGACTTTTACTGAGATCGTATGCTCTACATTCAGACTGATGTGTTAGCATGAAAAAGATTCAATTTTAAGGTGGATTATCACAGCAACATTTAACTCTGAAAGAGAGGATTTGTCAAAAAAAAAAAAAAATTTTTTTTTGAAAATGGTAAACATGTGTATGCAGGTAGTATTTATTAGGCTTTAACATGCAAAATCACTGGTATGGTCCTTTAAAGTGAGAATTCTTCGCAGTCTGACAGGCTTTCTGATTGGTCAGATGGAGGCGTGTGAGATAACGTGACAGTAAACACGGTGGAAAAAACACTTGTCAGTGACCTTAAAGCTGTTGTGCGTGTTGCCTTCAAGGACAGTACGGACACGACAGAGACGCTGGAACAAGTACTAAAGTAAAAATATCACCATACATGAAACACTACAGTACAATTCCTGCATGCAACATTTTACTGTAGTAAAGGCGAACAAGCATAAAAACTAAAAGTTACTTCAAAGTAAATATTCTACGACAGAATTATTTTATGTTTTTAAAATATGCGAAGTACGAAAGTGATTCAGCCATCAGATTAATATCGTGGAGAAAAAGTAGAAAGTCTCCAAAACTGAAATAAGAAAGTAAAGTACAAGAGCCTTTATTAAAATGAGTGGAAAATATTTACTTTCTGAAAATTATGAATATCTCAAACTGTACTAAAGTACAGTGTACTTGCTTTGAGTACTTGCTATGAGTAATCCCGAGGAGTTTGGATAACTGATAATACTGGTTTAAAGAGGAAGTGCAGCTCATTATGTAAACACATCATCTTCAGCTTCCTGTCTTTTAATCAGCTGACAAACTTTCTACAGACATGAAACGAATCATTTTCTCTTCCTGGTCCCGCCCCTGCTCCCTAAAGCGCTTCTGATTGGTTAAAAATATGCTTCCGCGTTTCCTATTGGCTGCAGGAGGCGTCACTCAGGCGCCTGCAGTGAAAGCAGCTGCAGTTGGTTAGTTCGCTAATAAAGCTTCTCTCACAGAAAAACCGAAATAAAAGCCGTTAGAAAAACTTTAAGCGAGTTTTACTTTCCTCCAACAACCAAACAAACACGGGGCGTCTCACCTGTTCACGTCTTTGTCCTGTCCAATGGAAAAATCCGCCATACAGCGACACACATTCAACTTTTGCTACCAGCGGTCCGCGCCCCTCACACACCGAAGAGCTTTTGTCAGAGTCAAGAGGACTCGCTGCCGGTCCCGTTACAGCTTAAAGGAGCATACCGGGGATTTTTACATGTTTGAGCCAAATAAATACGCGTTACGTTACTGACAGCCGTTTTCCACAACATAAGAGTGTGTTTCAGTCTTTCTGTTATTTTTCTAAATCCTCTAATCTTTCAAAATCAAATGTTCAGGTGATACAAACACCTTAAAATTCTACGTTTCACCTGTTAACATACATACAAATGTAAAAGGCACGGTCGATTTAATTTCTCTGTAAAACCTGTCTTCCCCTGGCACTATTTAACTTGGCGGATGTATACATTTTCTTCCCGTGTCGTTCCATGTTTGGTTAAATAAAGGCACTTTATTTATCTTAGTGCGTTTCACGTCTCTATAAATTGATTTTTATGTCGTACTGGTATGAACTGAAACCAATGACACTCTGGAAGGTAGGAAAAACAATTCTAATATTTACCGCTCCAGTAGTATGTTTGGGAAAACGGCTGGCAGTAATTTAACGTGTATGCATGCTCTATCAGGCATCAAACATGCAAAATCACCGATATGCTCCTTAAAGTCCACGAAGCTGGATGTAGTTGCACCACGTGGACTAAAGATGGCGGCGTTTCCTAACTTTATCCGCTCTGACCAAACCGTGGAATAATGTAAATGTGACGGATTGTTTTATCCGGACTGAGCTGCTTTACGGTAAAAAAAACAAAACAAAACAAAAAAAAAAAAAANAAAAAAAAAAAAAAAACGTTCAGCTGCTTTAACTTTGACTTCCCCTTCATAAACTTACTTTTATTTTAGAGATTTTGTTTTTTATTTAACAAACAACATGTATAATGACATATAATAAAGCTGTATGATGCTCATATTCAAACCCAACACCACCTTTATTAATATTGATAAAACTGACCTATTAAATGTGAACATTTATCTAACTTTTCTGCATAATTTTCCTCACATAATAAAAGAGTTGAGATTTAGTTTTTCCTGTAGAATTACTGACTTTGACAAAGACTGGAACACCTACAATAAATTTCATATCTGTTACATGAAAAAATATGGCAATCTGGGGTTTCATTTATAGTGCAGGTTTCTTAGTGATAATCACCAGCTGAAGGTCAAAGGTCACTGCAGAAAGCTGCAGAGCTGATTTGTTTTGGAGGTTTTACTAACAAATCTTTGTGTCCAGACTTCCTGTCTCATGAGGACTCAAAGCCAGAGGCCGAGCTGAAGCGGATCGTTGAGGATTTGAATAGAAAGGCACAGAATATTTGAATATTTGGACATATTTTTCGAGGTAAAAATAGCAAAGGGATTAAGATTCATGATCAGGAATCAACAAGATGAATATGGTCGTCATGAGAAAGTCCTGATTTTATCCATGTCCAAAGTCCAAAAACTGATTTTAGGTTCTTCTGTTGAACCATAAATCACAGGAAAATTCATTTCATGTCACTGAGGGAATATTTATTACTCTGAGTTTAAAGTCCGCCATATTGAGTTACTACAGGTCCCTTTAGGAATATTACAGTAATTTTTCCTCAGGGAGACCCCTCCCCCCCTCCCCTCTCTGGCCCCTCCCACCTGATCTCGGTTCCCACGTATATAAAAACTTTCCGGTGTGTGGCGGCTTCTCAGTCCACGGACGCCAGAATGGAAAGGCTCCTCTGTGGTGCGTTCACTGGCACATCATCTCCTCCTCCTCCTTTGCGCAACGACACGCCAGCGCAGCGCACCGGGAGTTACCGCCAATAACGTTTCATAAACATTAAGCAAATAAGAACCAAATGAGGATTAGAGTAGGAAAACGATGGATTGAGTTTTAAAAATGGATCTGCTGCTTCCGGTGGCTGTGTGGAATACTTTGCTGATGCGGATACATGTCTCCATGACATGTTTGCTGCTTCCAGCCACACAGATGATGAGGATTTCCATGTGAAGCTCCTCCAAACCCTCAGAGCTGCAGCAGGAGTAAGGACCCACAGGGCCTGGCTTCCCGGCGTGGGTTTCTGCTGTTCCACCACATTCTCAGAGCTGAATCACCTTAGAAGATGTAAAAAGACGAGTTTCTGCGCTGAGTGGGAATAAACGGCACCGAGTCTGAGCAGAGAGTCGTTACGCACGGAGATGAAGCGGGACTGAGAGGATTATTTGCATAAAACTCCAAACTTCTTTTTCTGACTGTAACTCTGACAAAAGAGAAAATCGTTATTCTTCGCTTTCTCAAACAGAAAATGAGTAGCTGTCTTTTCAGACTGGCACTCTTCGTGGCTTGCGTCCTCTCCATCCGCTGCACTGCTGCGCCGGGCACCGAGGCGGAGACGCACGCCGCGTCCCGGGATACCTGCGCGTCCTGCGCCGCCAACGCTCAGCCAGAGGACCCCGACACGGGCCGCCTGAACCTGGACTTCCTGGAGGCGGTGAAGAGGCACATCCTGAGCAGGCTGCAGATGCGAGTCAGGCCCAATATCACGCACCCGGTGCCGAAGGCGGCCATGGTGACGGCGCTGCGGAAGCTCCACGCCGGGAAAGTGCGGGAGGACGGCAGGATGGAGATCCCGAACCTGGACGGACACCCGATGAGCAACGAGATTCTGGAGGAGAGTTCAGAGATCATCAGCTTCGCAGAGAAAGGTATGGAGACACGGAGAGTCCACACATCCATCATCAGATCTTTTACTGACAAACTGCTGCTCCATCAGCTGGTTTCAAAGTCCTTCTCTGAAACATGCTATAATGCTGCAGCATCTTCTCTGAAGAAAATATAGAAATCATCTGATCTGCATGAAGTTTGCAGATTTTTTTTTGGTCCTTCATTCCTTCTGCACTTTATTTCTTCTCTCCTTTCTTTGTTTAGATCAGTGTTTTACTTGTTACTCTTCATTTCTCCTCCCTTCCTTCTTTCCCTCTTCGGTTCATGTGAAAGCCCTAAATGAAAAACCTCTCGACTCTTGAGTTTTGGAAGTTTTCATAAAAGATGCATTAATAAACCAGTCAGTAATTCAACATGTTGTTTTTCATTCTCTAATATGAGAACTTTTACTTAGAGTAATTGAGTACAATTTCCATCCAGTACTTATTTGCATTAATTCTGGAGAACCTTTCCTTTGTTGAACTGAACAAAGTAAAGGATTTGAGGACTTCCACTGAAGTACTGTGGTGTGTTCATGTGCTGCAGAAGTTGGACATCTGGTTTCCGCGTTGGCCTTGAACCTGGTGCTGCATTCCTGTTCTTTTTCCTCGTAAATCAAACTGCTGACAAACTTTCCTAGAAACCAAAGCCTGAGCAGCGTGCTGGCGGAGGTTAGCGCCCCGCTGAGCTGCTTTTAGTTTGGGATGTTCCTCTCTGCGGCGGCGCGTTTCAGGCCTCCACCTCGCTGCCTCCGCTTGCCAGTTGGCTGAATTACGGAGGCTGAGCTGCTGCCAGGGCGACATCAACAGAAGCATTCTCTGTGAAAGGACGGAGGCTGAAAATGATCAACAACGCCACCTGCTTCGCCCACGTGTCCGTCCGCTCGCCGCCCTGAAGACGATCGTCGCTTTCGCCGAAAAACATCTGTGATCGACATCGACATTTAAAAGCTGCTGCTTCAAAAAAAAAAAAAAAAGNAAAAAAAAAAAAAAAGTGCTCGACCCTGTTACTCTGAAACTCTGTTTATGACCATTAATACTTTACGTAGAAGTACTACCACAGTACAACAACTACAAGTACTGAACGTAACAATCCTCCTTTTACTTCAGAAAAAGTACTAATGGACGAACAGTAAAATGTCCTCAAGTCCAAAGTAAAAGTCAAGATCAATTCTGGAGAAAATCTGGATAAAACGTTCCGTCTGTCCTTCTTTTCTGTCTCATCCTTCCATTGCTCTTCCTTTCTGTCCTTTTCTTCATTCTTTTCATGTTTTTCTTTTCTTCAGTCGTCTTTATTTCCCTTCTTTCCTTCCTTTTTTTCTTCAACTGATCTAAAACATGAAAACCCTCAAACTACAGATAAAAGGTTTTTAACTGAGTTGTATGAGTACATGACGTGTACTTCTGTGTACTTGCTGCTAAATTTCAGCAGCTTAAAGTTTACATTTTCTCCTTCTGGGACTTTTAGTTTTCAGCTTCTTTGATGGACAGCAGTTTGCATGTTTCAGCTACGTGTTGTATGACCGTGTCGTCTGACCGTGTTGTATGATGTTGTATGACCGTGTTGTATGATCGTGTCAGGGTTTCGGCGCCGTGCTGGTAGCAGCTGTAGCGTGCCGCTCCGTGGCGTTGGCGCTGGTGTGATCCAACGTCTAATCTGCTGAGTAAGAACACGGAGATTACGTCGTCCCGACATGGAAGAGGTTGACATGTGGAGGCTCGCTGAAAAACAAAAAAAAAACAAAACACGCCGCTCAGCTGTGATTTATTTCACATTTTCATACGACTTCCTGTCTGATTTTTCTCTCTTTCACGTTAAAGATTTTAGCTCATGAATTCAAATAACTCCATGTACTCAGGTATTTCTGTTTTAGCTACCAGAAGACAAAAACACTTTATAAACACGTTTTTTATTCAGCATGAGAAAACGTCACGATTCCCTTCTTTTTCTTTTTCTTTCTTTCTTTTTCTTTCTTTCTTTCTTTCTTTCTTTCTTTCTTTCTTTCTTTCTTTCTTTCTTTCTTTCTTCAATTGATGTGAAAATATTAAAATCTCCAAAACTGATCAAAACTGTCATCATAGAATCTTGGGTGAAATCTGCTGAGACATGTTCAGCGTGTTCCTGTCGTCTGTTGCTGCGTGGCTCTGAGACATGTCCTCTGAGTTTGGACACTGACAGGAAGCTCCTCCTCCTCTACCTGCAGCACCGTGGAGGCCTGCAGATCTCTGCCGCCTCGCCTTTCAGCAGCATTATCTGCTGAGATGTTCCAGATGCAGAAACAGCTGCAAAGCTGAGTGTGAACGTGTGCAGCGTAGGAGGCGTGTCTCTGAGTGATGATGTCAGCAGCGTTTTGTCTCGTTAGTGAATATATGGTTAACGGTCTTTGCTTTGCTCCTCAGATGAGATGGTCACGTCAAAGTCCAGCCTGTTCTTCCTGATCTCCAGCGAAGGGAACCAGAAGCTGCACGTCAGCGAAGCCACGCTCTGGCTCTACTTCAAGCTGCTGCCCGCCGCTCTGGAGGCGCGGCCTCCGCGGCGGAAGGTCACGGTGAAGGTTTACTACCAGGAGCCGGGGCTGAGCAGCGAGTGGAATCTGGTGGAGAAGCGGGTGGAGCTGAAGCGGAGCGGCTGGCACACCTTCTCACTGACCGACGCCGTTCGGTTGGTGTTCGAGAAAGGCGACCGGCGGCAGAACCTGGACGTGCGCTGCGAGGGCTGCGAGGCGGACGGCGTCGTGCCCGTGCTTCTCAACCGCGACGATGAATCCCACCGGCCCTTCCTGGTGCTGCAAGCACGGCAGGCTGACGGGAAGCACCGCATCCGGAAGCGCGGGCTGGAATGCGACGGCAGCGGCAGCCTGTGCTGCCGGCGGCAGTTCTACATAGACTTCCGCCTCATCGGCTGGAACGACTGGATCATCGCGCCGTCCGGCTACTACGGGAACTACTGCGAGGGGAACTGCCCGGCCTACATGGCGGGCGTGCCGGGGTCGGCGTCCTCCTTCCACACGGCGGTGGTGAACCAGTACCGCATGCGGGGAATGAGTCCGGGATCCATGAACTCCTGCTGCATCCCCACCAAGCTCAGCACCATGTCCATGCTGTACTTTGACGACGAGTACAACATTGTCAAACGCGACGTCCCCAACATGATCGTGGAGGAATGCGGCTGTGCTTAACCAGGAAATATACACACACACACACACACACATATATATATATATATTTCTTGNCGGCTGTGCTTAACCAGGAAATATACACACACACACACACACACATATATATATATATATTTCTTGTTTATTTAAAGTGGAACTTATAAACTTCTGTAAACAAATTTACAATATTATGACAAAAATAATTATAGAAACAAAATGATATTTATGGACTATCAAGGAAACGTATGCGCGCGCACACACATACACGCACACACGTACGCCTGCACAAACACGTGTATATATATTTATGTTTGTTGATATATTTTGTTAATGGGTCTCTGATCCCTCAGAGGGACGTGAAGAATCTCTAAATATCCATTCAGTTTATAAAACATAACTTTGATGATAAATGTTCTGAATTCCAGATTTCAGGTTTTATTCATCATCAGCCCCTAAAATAACGGAATCTGTTTCATCAAAGCCTGATGAGTTATGCTTAGATTTTGTGCCGTTTCTCATTTTATTCGTCCGTTTCTGACTTTTGACTTTAACTTTCCACGTGTAAAACACGAACCCGACCTCCGACGTGAAAATCCAGCAGGAAGGAGCCTGACACGGTTAGAACGGGCTGATTTAAAGGGACGGGACGAGCACAGAAAGTGTCTTTCCAGCTGCATCATAAAAAACGACGTCTGGACGCGTTCCGTACAGAAAAAGCAAAATCCGTCCTGAAACAAACGGATGACAGACCTGCTGATGTCTGAAACTCCACAAACGCCACCGATTTAGCATGTTTACGTGACAGGAAGTTAACATTTCAGCTCCGTGAACCAAGCTGAAGTGACATTTTGAGTAAGAAGTGATGAAATCATTCTTTTCTTACAACTCTAACAGTGGCATTTAGGGTTTGGTGAGAAATTAATACACAAAATACACGCATTTCTGCAGAAAATAAGCTCTGAAGCTAACCAAGCCGTTTGACCTTTGATCTGAAGAATTTAGCGGATTCTTTGCTGCAGATTAGAAGCAGGATAAAAGAGGTCGCGTCTCTGAAAGGGCCGCAGACACACGGGAAGGTTTGATTCCTGCCAGCCAAAACCCTGAACATCCACATGCCAGCTTTCAGAGAAGGTAATGTTTTTCCAGTCGTGCAGCTAAATTTGATTCTCTGCAGACAGAAATGCCTTTAGACGCGTCGTTATCCTAAAAACACTAAAACATTAAGTGCTGCATGAGCTATGCAATGTACAGTCCGTACCCTTTCACCACAAGCTGAACTTAGCTCCAGTCACTATCACCTATACTTGAAATGTGGGTGTGGTTAGGTGTGGTGGGCGGGGCCAGAGGGTGGCATGAAGGAGCAGAGACGCACGTCCTGATGTGAAGACGAGCATCTTCTCAGCTGTATGTCTGTCAGACTTTCAGCATGTCGGCGCTGAAGCTTTGGAACAAAGCAAACGACCATTTAATACTGATTAAAGGACCATACCGGTGATTTTGCATGTTTAAGCCTCAATAAACATATCCTACATACATGTTATGTTACTGACAACCATTTTACAAAACATAAAACGTATTTTAGGTTTTCAAAATCTCCTATTCTTTCAAAATCCACATTAAAGGACCATACCACCCATTTTGCATGTTTGAGCCTTAGGTTGCGCAACTATTAACAGGAGAAACATGGATTGTTAAGGTGGATATATCGCTTTAATACTTGATTTAGAAAGATTGTTAATTGAATATATTAGGCTCAACCATGTAAAATGGCCAGTATGGTCCTTTAAGCCTCAATAAATATGACCTGCATACACGTTATGTTGCCGACAACCATTTTACAAAACATGAAACCAGATTTTAGCTTTCATGTTATGTTGCAAAATCTCCTAATCTTTGAAAATCCACCTTAAAATGTAATGTTTGACCTGCCAACAGGTACGATGTCCCGATGTAGGACAGATGTCAGTTTTTAATTTCTCTGTAAAAGTCGTCTTCTCCTGGTACTATTTTCCCTGGCGGAGACGTACACTGTTGCTCTGCTGCAACAAAAAAATAAGAACATTTGCTTCGCTGTTATGATTTATTTTATGCACATTTCAAATCTCTACAAGCTGATTTTAATAGTGTAATCTGGAAGGTAGGAAAAACAGTTCTAAAATGTTTTGTGTTTTGTAACGTGGTTGTCAGTAGCGTAATAACGTGTATACAGGTTGTATTTATTGAGCTCATACATGCGACTCATTTTTACATCTTTTATTTAAATTAGAAAATTTAGGATCGCATTCCAAATCCCAAAATCTGCTCCGGGATCCTGAACGTCCCAACACGCAGCGAGAGAGAGAGAGCGTGTCCTGGTAAAGTTACGCCGTGACCCGTTTGGTGAGTTAACACACTTTGAGACAGTTTCAGGTCTCAGTCACTTTGATGAGACTTTATATGTTTCCAGGTCAAACGTTTTAACGGCGCCTGGCTCCCAGGCTTCGCCGTCTATTAACACACAAGGTCACACGTATGAAGAAATAACAGCTTTCCAGCCTGACCGCGCCTGCCGCCGGAATCTCTCGCTTCTTCTTCACAGCGAACGCTTGTTTGAATATTTGCACTGAAGAGTCACGTGATTCGCACAAGGAGAAAAAAAAGAAACTGCCATTGAAAAAAAGCTATTTTTATAGAAGCAAAGTGAGTTCTGTTGAAATGTATTCTACCTAATGATGGAACCAAAGAGGCCGGGAGGGTTAGCGATGGAAAGATGGCGCCGCCGCCGCCGCCGCCGTGTTGTTGTAAATGACTTTGTGAGCATTAAGAGGCCTAAACACTGTATCAGGGTAAAACTTCAGCTTCATCTTTTCTATTTTACACGGTTTTCATCAGATGATTTCAGAATACTGCTAGCTTTCTTTTTGTTTTGTTAGTCCTCCTTCCAGCGTCGCCTGGTTCCACCCCTGTACAGACATGTAACATATCAACACGTTTGAAAAGATTTTCTTCTTTGTATTGTTGAAAAATAAATTTCTTATTATTACCATGTGTATTTGGAGTTGTGTCGCGTTGGCGGGTCAAGCTTTGAGTAAAGGTGTTTTAATTGAAAACTTTAATCTGATTTAAAGGACCATGCCACCATTCTGTATGTTTGAGCCTAATATATCCAGTTTTCATACATGTTACGTTACTGACAATCATTTCCCAAAGGATAAAACTGTATTTCAGCTTTCCTGATATTTTGCTAAATCTCTTAATCTTTCTAAATCAAATATTCAAGTGATACACCCACCTTAAAAATCCATGTTTCTCCTGCTAATAGTTACGCAGCCTTATGAAGTCACGGTCCTTTAAATTTTTCCATAAACGCAGGTCTTCTTTTGGGACTATATTCCCCGGTGGAGGCATACATTCACTCCACGCTTTTTATTGAGCTTAAACACTAAAATTACATAACTTCTAAAAAAACCTGAATACACGTCTTGTTGGTGATGATGGATTACCTATCCCAAGAACGTTTACAGTATCAACAAGTTGATTTTAATAGAGAATGAACTGAAACCAATGGAGGTCTGGAAGGTAGGAAAAACATTTTTAATTCACCGTTCCAGTAGTATGCTTTGGGAAATGACTGTCAGTAACGTTACATATACGAAAATTAAATATATTAGGATTAAACATGCAAAATGGGTGGTATGGTCCTTTAAAGCTTTGTTATACTGAATGTATTTTATAAATACTAAATATATTTTATCAATACTGAATATATTTTATAAATACTGAATATATTTTTATAAATACTAAATATTTTTTAAACTGAATATATTTTATAAATGCTAAATGTATTTTCTAAATACTAAATATATTTTATAAATACTAAATATATTTTATAAATACTAAATATTTTTTATACTGAATATATTTTATAAATGCTAAATGTGTTTTCTAAATACTAAATATATTTTATAAATACTGAAAATATTTTATAAATGCTAAATGTATTTTCTAAATACTAAATATATTTTATAAATACTGAATATATTTTATAAATACTAAATGTATTTTCTAAATACTAAATATATTTCATAAATACTGAATAATTTTATAAATACTAAATGTATTTTATAAATACTAAATATATATTATAAATAAATTATAAATTCACTCCTGGAAGTGTTTCAGCAGTAGATGATTCCGTCTCTCCTTCTAAATCATGAACGCTGCGATCCCAGGGGTCAAACACTTGACCTCTGAAGCTCTGTCCATGTTTGTTCAGGTATAATTAAGGCTGTTTAGAGGCTTTGTCATTCTGAAGGGCACATACAGAGCTGACTCCTCCTTCTCCTCCTCTTCCTCCTCCTGCTGACGTCACTGCTGACCAGCGTCTGTACCTTATTTTGAATTCACTTCCACGAGATTAAATGGAAAATACCAACGCCTTTTACTGAGAAATTAAATCAAACACGTCTTCTGCATTTAGACGTACATGTCAGCAGGTGAAACATTGACTTTTACAGTGGGCGTCACCCAAACATTTCATTTTGAAAGATTAGGAGATTTTTCAAAATAACAGTTAAACTAAAATATGGTTTTATGTTTTGGAAAACGTTATGCAGGAACATAACATGTATGCAGGTTGTATTTATTGGACTTAAACGTGCAAAATCACTGGTATGGTCCTTTAAGAAGCAGGTTAAATCTCCTTCCTGTTTCTCACTGCTGAGCCGTGATTTCTCAATAAACACAGTCTACGGTAAAACTCCTCTAACAGCAGCAGAATTATTTCTTCAGGCTAAATCCAGACGACAGCAGGACATGTATGTTTGTATGTAACAGGTGTGTAGAAGAATTAAGTTCCATTACAGACGGGACTCTGTGGCGATGATGACATACGAGAGCTGTTTTGTCACGTCGCTCGGCATTGACTGATCCACCACAAAGCACACAGGAATGTAAATTAACGGAGCCCTGGGGCCACGCCTTGTGACACACAAACACGCGTGCGCATACATGTACACGGCTAAAAGGTGTCAGTGTTGTGACAGCGTGGTGAAGACTGAAGAGTGAAGACTGCGAAGACTGCGAGTCGTTAGCAGAGGTAATTTGTCTGAGGACAGGTGAGGTGATGAATCATCAGTCATATGCTGCAACGTGTGATGATGATGTGCATACCTGTGCTGCCTGGAGGCAGAGCTTCAGGGAGGAAGCTGTGACTTCTCGGCTCAGATCTAAGCTTTGCTGCACGTGCTGACAGAATTTAAAATGAAAAGCACATAAAAACCTGGAAAACCACCTGCACACAATAATTCATGACATGAACATGACATCACATTTTTGGTTGAACTTAACATGTCTGATCCAACACAGAGTTCCACAGAGGAAAACATACGTCTCCGCCAGGAAATAGTCCCAGGAGAAGATGGCTTTTAGACATTAAAGGACCATACCTACCATTTTGCATGTTTGCAATTTTCATACATGTTACGTTACTGACAGTCATTTGTCAGTAAATTAACATGTATGAAAATTGAATATGTTGAATATGTTGTTATGTTGCCTTCTACATTCAGTTATACATGTTTGCAGATGAAACATTAAATTTTAAGGTGGGTGTATCACCTGAACATTTAATTTTTAAAGATTAGGCGATTTGGAAAAATAACAGGAAAACTAAAATACGGCTGTATGGGCTCGAACAAAATCACCGGCATGGCCCTTTAAAGGGTTTGATCAGCGTCCGTCAGGCAAAAATGTTTCTTGTAGGTAAAATGGAGCAAAGAGTGAAAAACGGCGGTCAGCGATGGTGTAATTGATGGTTATTTGTTGTTTGGGGAGGGGCTAATAGGGGCGTGGCACTTTGTGGCGGCTAAAAGCTCCAGATGGTTGACTAAGCTGCTGGATCATCGCGCCTAACTGACCTGCACGGCGCAGGCCTTCATGAATATTCATGAGCCCAAAGTTTGCTGGGGAGAGAAAAGGTGTCCGGGCCTCATTAGAATATTCATACGCCCAGAGTTCATGAGAATGACGTGCCGAGCTCATGAATATTCACGAGGTCGCGCTGGTGTAATGGTGGAGAAGGAAGCGTTTTTCTGTGGAAACGCTGGTCAGCAGCTCCAGTAATGAGAAGCTGCATTTTGATTGGCTGATGAAGCCGCGGCGCTAATCGGCGTTTCTGGGTCAGGAAGAGAAATACCAGAAGCATCAGAGCATCAAGACTTGGCCCGGCGACTTGAGTAAGAAAACACGCCGCACGCCGGGGCGTTACTTAACCGTGACCACCAACCGCCGTCAGCCATTAACATCCTGCAATTAAACACGACTTTCACCATTTCACAACCATCTCACGCTGACAGAACAAAAAAATACATCCGAAATCTCATTTCCTACAATCCTTACTTTCTTCAAACAAACGGAAGTTTATGTTTCTAAAAAAAGAAAAAGTCATCAGATCATTTCTTTTTCTGATATGAACTAGTTTGTTTCAGGAATCATGTAGAAGTGAGCGTCAGGATCTGCACACAAGACGGAATAAAACAGATAAATCACATGATTCTAAAAATAACACCAACAGCTTTAAACTGTAAACAGCTTGAAATATTGTCTCTGTACTTTTCGGACTTTTGGGACTAAATAAAGACTAAATACGTTGGAATGAACCTGCCTGCACTGACCTGTGCTTATTTTTTTACCTCTCTCATTTTTTCTCGTTTTTCATTGTTGGACCCGGCGACCGAGGAAAGTAGGACAGAGCGAGCAGCAAAAGACACAATGGGGGACAGTTTGCTTTTCTTGGTAACTCCCAATTAGGCATTGTTCTCACTCTGAATTGTTTCTTTTGAATAATTGACAGTAATTTAAAGTAAAAAAAAAAAAAAAAAGNAAAAAAAAAAAAAAAAAGTACATCCATTATCTAAATCAGGCCACGTGTCTCTCCAGGCTCACATCAATGTTATTTAAGAGCTCTGCTTTCAGTCAGGCGCTACAGAGGGAGCCTTAAAGGACCATACCGCCCATTTAGCATGTTTGAGCATAATATGTTCAGTTTTCATATGTTACGTTACTGACAATCATTTTCCAAAGGATAAAACCGTATTTCAGCTTTCCTGATATTTTGCTAAATCTCTTCATCTTTCTAAATCAAATATTCAAGTGATACACCCACCTTAAAAATCCATGTTTCTCCTGCTAATAGTTACACAGCCTTATGAAGTCACGGTCCTTTAAATTTTTCCATAAA
>VXCM01003771.1:0-51254 GCA_014773175.1 Lucifuga dentata | reverse complement strand
GAAAAAAAAAAAAAATTTTTTTTGAAACATAGCTCATGTCTGTTCCTCATTAAAAGCAGCGTCTCTTTCGTGGTGAACTTTAGTTATTGAATATTCTGGAAACATTTGTCATCAGACTTTGGCTTAATTCATAAAACACAGCGCCAGATTTAACGTCAATAAGGGCAAATCACACGCAGCCACGTTCCCTCATTCATAAACGTCTGCCAGCAGCAACTTTTAATGTTACCATGGTATTTATTTACATGACAGAGAAGTTAATGTTGGTTGGTTTTTTGAACCCCATGCACCAGACTCCCGATAGTATTTGGATGCTGTTGCAGCTTTCCATCCTTCCTCTCTTAAACATGGAGCTGTGAAGCTGAATTTATGTTTCCTTCTGATTTAACGTGTCAGTTTCTCTGTAACAGCAGACGTATGAGAATAAATTGTGGATCTTAAATATGAAGCAGCTCATTAACATGCTGATCTTCATTTTACCTGAAACACACCTGACAACAACGTGTTGCTAACAGGACAAAGATATACTAATTAATGACTTGATGCTGGCCAGTTTCCATGGAACTGGACAGCATCCATGTGTTTGTTTTGACTTTGGAAATCAGTGATGAGCATCTATTATCCTCATGTCTTAACGTGTTTCATGACTCATTGATGCTTCTTGATCATAAGTTCAAAAACAACCAATGAGAGTGAGGAAGCACCAACCTGTTTCCATGGCGCTGAGGAGAGTGGGGTGAAGGCTGAGTGCTCTCGGTCTGGCATCCGTCAACGGGTGCATCTACAGCAGGAAACATCCAAAAACTCTGAGACGGAGCAGAAAACTCCACAACTTCATCACTGACACGGCGGCCAGCAGAACACACCAAAATTAACATCTGTTTGCGAGCAGATGTGATGTTTTTCACGTAAAACTGGCTGCAAAGACACAGACAGAAAGCGTTCCGATGGACCACACCAACTTACCTTGTCAGTAGGGGTGGACAGGGTGGATCCCATGTGGGGGAGGGGAATGCTGTTGACCAGCTCCAGGATGCCATGGATCTTCTGGTCAGAAACCTTCACATGCAGCAGCGGCAGCTCACCTGACACCTTAAACCTGAAGCACGAAAAGCCAATCAGGACGTTTCCCCTCAAAGTCATTCATGCTTTCAGACTGGAGCTCATTAAACTGCCAGGAAAAATGCTCATCCCTCAGCTCCTTTTTTTCTTTCTTAAAGGACCATACCGATAGTTTTGCATGTTTGAGCAATAAACACAACCTGTGTACATGTTACATTACTGCCAACCATTTCTCAAAACATATGTTAGCGGTAAATATTAGAATTGTTGTTCCTATCTACCATTAGTTCTACCATTGGTTCTAGTTAATTCCAGTACGACTCAAAAATCAACTTCTAGAGACTTGAAACATGTTTGAGATAAGTAAGAACAGAAAACGTGACAGCTATTTAATATTGGTTTAACCGATTCACCTGAAGTAAATGGAACTGAATGAAGAAAGTGTCTCACCAGGGAAAAAAGTCCCAGGAGAACATGGCTTTTACATAGAAATAAAATAGGCCAACCCTTCCACAATTGGACAATCATATTAGCAAGCGAAACGTTTAATTTTTATTGGCCTTAAACATGGAAAATCACGGCATGCTCCTTTAAGTAAGTGTGTAAAGAGGCTTAACAGAGGCTGAGGTCATAAATTTTCAGTCAAACACAAATACAGAATTACTTAAAAAACATAAAAAATGGACCTGGGAAAAAACCCATTTATACACGAACCAAAAAGTGTTCCTAAACATGTCAGGATTAGTTTCTCCAGCATGTTTAACCGTGAGCCAGCAGGGGGCAGCGTGAGCGGTACCTGGCCATTCTGGCGTCTTTCTCCACCATACACTTCGCCAGCTGCACGGTGAAATCCATCGGCTGGAGGACGTGCTGCATGGACGATCCCTGCAGCCGAGCTGTCTTCCAGGCTTCTCCTACACACACGCGCACACACACACACACACACACACACACACAGTATACAACAAACATATATACATAATATACATACATATATACAGTACACACACAGTCAAATGCTAAATGTGCTGTAGTATGTGTATTTGTGTAGAGAGTTTATGTAGTGAATAAAGCCATTTCTTCTCCTCCTTCAGCCATTGTGTGTTAAAAAACAACAGGATTAAGTAAAAATCTAAACAAAAAATCTAAAGCACTACATTTAAAAATCTAAACGTCAAGAAAGAAGGTTTAAATAAACATTAATGCTACGTGACATGCTAGCTAGGTTTACTTGAGTTAGCTAAGCTAACAGTCTCTCTTCTTCTTCTGATGAATTTCTGGCAGGCTGTTTGGCTGTTAGCATAATGCTGTACTCTGATGACGTAGGCCAAGGCCAGCTAGAAGGCCCTGACGTGTAAAAGAATACACCCAACATGGCAAACTCGAAATCTGATTGGTTAAAGAATATGACAATCAACAACATCGTCCCATTTGCTTGAATAGCAGAGGGGATTCACTGGAGATTCTGAAGGCCTCAGGCTAGTTTTTTTTACCCGGAGACAGCACAGGGGGAAAATCTGATTGGATAAAAGCTCTAATTTATATGAGCTGCACTGGAAGCAGCGAAACTGAGGGAGAGAGTACCGTAGCGATTAAATGATGTTAATAACAAAACTGATGGGAACAAACTTTGTAAAATACATATAGCATTAATTAAAATATTAAATTATAAAAACATAATTTGATGATTCTGACAATCTCTAGGCCAGCAGAGAAGGCCTTGCTGGCCCTGAGGGCCCAACACTGATAAACAGATTAGTGATTAGCGATTCTGTACACATTGCAGAGCTGCAGCAGCTCTGCTGTGGGATCGGACCAGACGGGCTAGATGTGGCGGCTGATAATGGCACAGCCCTGACTGCATCGCTGCCTTCTTCATCCAGCATCGTTTCAACAAGCTTGAGGGCAGCTGGCAAAATCAGCAAAATCAGCTGGCTTTTTCACTTTTGCCACGAGAAGTCAAACTGAGCATTTCCAGCTTAATATGATTGTTTTCTGATTTGTAGTTTTTGAGAAGAACAACTTTGTTTAAAGCTTGCCGTGACTTAAAGCACTGAGGTCAAATATCTGTGGATTTTGCGCCACGAATGAGCGACGAGCAACACAATGGACAGAGAACAGAGATGAGAATAGGAAGGGAAAGCTGTAAGAAATGATGCAGAATATTCTATTTTTAGATGGGATTTACAGTACAGTACTTAGACATTTATTCGGACTCATTAAAATTGATTTTGGAGTAAAAAATATATCATATATATACATATATATACATATATGAATGTGTATATACAGTATACACACACACACATATATATATAAATATAGATATATATATATATATACATATGTATATATATATATACACACATATATATATAAATATACATATATACATATATATACTGTATATAGAGGAGTGATCTAAGTCTACACTGGAGTATGCAGCAGTCCAATGCAGTTTCATCATCTGATCCTGCATGTCTAGGATCAGGTGATGAAACTGCATCGAACTGCCGCAGACTCTGGTGTAGACTTTTTTCCAGGCCATCTGGCAGTTCACCCTCCGTTGCCATCGGTTAGGTCAGTATTAGTCTGGCATCTCAGCTGAAACGTCTCTGACATGTCCCTCAGCAAACCTTTCAGCGTTTTAGATACACGCAAACCCACTCGCCACGTTAAGGCTCTGACTCTGGAGTGGGTACACTGCTTCAAGTCAGGTGTTGACGATGCGGTGCAGGTAGATGCGGACAAGGCGAAGAACTCACTCAGCGACCCCCCTCTGCCCGGGTCGCCCTACGGGTCATCGGTGACTCACTCACTTGATGACCCATCGGGTGACCCCTCTCCCGGGGTCACCCGATGCACTTGGTGAGCCAAGAGGGAGAAGGGAGGGGCCCACGGAGTTGTGTTCAGTGTCGGCATTGTTGAATGGTGAGGAGAGTGGCGTGGAGATGACTCTCAGTCCTCAGCACGCTCCCCTCGCCGAACAAGCTCTTGCCTAGTCGCATCAAGTCAGCGCGTCTTTGTGATGTGGATGCGTTGACTGGATGCAGTGACTAGGCAAGAACTTGTTTGCCGAGCAGAAAGTGGTTTAAACATGGTTTAAACGGGTTAGCATGTTGAAAACGCTATAGCACGCGGTGTACAGAGAGCCCCGTGCACTCCCCTCCACGAACAATCTTTTAGCCTTGCCTAGTCACTGCATCTAGTCAACGCACATCCACATCAGAAGACGCACGCACTGACTCCATGTGATTACCAATCACATGTTTCACATGCATGTGGCAACTGCCTGGTATTTATAACAAATTTCTGATGATGATGATGACATCATAGGAAAGCAACTGTTATGCATTAATAACTACAATCATGAATATCACGGAGAACGCCCATGATGTCATATCAAAATGATGTCATAATAATGGGCGTGTGTGTGCATGCTTGTGTGTGTGTGCATGTGTGTGTGTGCGCATGCTTGTGTGTGTGTGTCTGTATTAAGAATCTGAATGCTAATTTTCTTCTTTTGAAACATCCACACTCGTTTCTGCTAAAATTTGATTATCCAGTAACAAGGCAGATGTTTGAAAGACTTGAGTACACACAAACACACACACAGAGAAAAGTCTTTCATCAGTGACAATGACACAGATTTCATATATATATATATACATATGATTTTTATCTTTATCCATCAGTATGGCTATCCTACTTCCACAGGCCCCATGGTTATTTTATCTTTTTAAATTCTTAATATTATTATGTTGGACATTAGCTGATACTGTATTAATTATGATGTGTTTACAGCTGTATTGAGGTTGAATGTAGAATGGATGTGAGCATGTATGGAACAGCACCTTGATGCCCATGCTAAATTTCTCCTTGGAGACTAATAAAGTTGACCTTGATCTTGACCTTGATATATATATTGGCCAGTATAAATATCAGCCAGTGACAGCCAGTTTACCTTTGATTAAAGTACGCAGTGTGGGTAAGATAACCACAGCCTTAAATGAACCGTAAAACACAGTGATATGAAACACTGGGATGAAGCGTTCATGTGCAGCAAGTCACCGTAATCAAGCAGTGGTAAAAATGTTGATATTACATATTGTCTTGCTTTATAGGAAAAGCATGATCTGTTTCTAAAAAAGAAGCCCAGTTTCAATTTCACCTTGGAGACAAGATTTTTGATATGTAACTTGAAAGACAAGTCCTGATCAACAATAATTCCTAAATATTTAAAGCTTGTCACACATTCAATTTCTGTTCCCTGAGAAGCTGTAACGTTTGGAACATTTTCCGGAAGCTTTCTTCCATTTGTGAAGAGCATGAATTTTGTTTTATCAGCATTTAGGACTAACTTAAGTTGACAGAGGTGGGTTTGTACNGAAGAGCATGAATTTTGTTTTATCAGCATTTAGGACTAACTTAAGTTGACAGAGGTGGGTTTGTACAATGTCAAAGGCAGCTTGCAGAAATGCAGCATTTGTGTCACAGATGAGGAGGAACAATAAATCACTGTATCATCGGCGTAACATGATACATCCATTTGGCAGATTAACACACAAATCATTTATATAAAGAGAAAAAAGAATGGGTCCCAAAATAGAAGCCTGTGGAACTCCTTTTATGACTGATAGAAAGGCTAATCATTACACATTGAATCACCAAATTAATGTAGATTAATTTCCTGTTTAAATCCCTGTTTTATCTGCTTTATTGAACCGTTTCTTTAGTTTGTCACAGAAACAAGAGAACAGCAACTGAATTAATTTGATTTATTTTATTTTAAAGGAGTAACTTTATTTTGTAATGAATCCTTTTTACTTATTTTCATGATATACTTTCTTTGGGTTAACTAACACTTTTACTGAGTTCAGAGCAGATACTAGCATGTTGACATGTTAAAAGATGTTTGCATGTTATTCATGGCTTCAAGGTGGAAACTGGTCAGACTTAACATGTTCTTGTAAGAAAATCACTTATTCTGAAAATATACTTCAAGGGGAAGTTCATTTTATTCTGAAAGCATTCTATATTCTGTAAGCATTATATAGTCTGAGTCCTGTTTGTGTCTTATTAGTTAGCGTTAGCTTGAATGTATCATGCGCAGCAACACAGTAAAGCTAAAGGCTAAAAGGCTGTGAAGTTCTTTTAGTTGTTTCTGTGTTTTTGATGAATAAAGGTAAAATGACACACTGCTGAGTTTGTCTGGTTTCAACAGAGCCACCGCTAACTTTTTACAGTCAACAAGAGCCACTGCTAACTTTTTACAGTCAGTAAGAGCCACTGCTAACTTTTTAAAGCTGAACTTTACATCTAAAAGGCTGATCTTTTTCCTTCTCCAGAATTAGCGTATAACATTAGCCACAGGAAATGAGGGAAAAACAAAACATCAGCATAGCCTCAGCCAGGAAGTGAAAAAGTGGATGTTTTAATAAGTGTTAAGTCTTAACGCATTAAACAATCCACATTAATCACCGAAATTAACACGTTGATTTCCCCAGCCCTAATATATATATTTTTGTGTGTGTGTGAGCGTGTGTGTGTGTGTGTGTGTGTGTGTGTGTTACCTGACTTGCAGTAGAGCACCTGANGTGTGTGTGTGTGTGTGTGTGTGTGTGTGTGTTACCTGACTTGCAGTAGAGCACCTGAACTCGACGGAGCTGCAGCGAGTACCTCTCGTAGGCTCGGTCCATGATCTCCTCCAGAGAGGAGAAGCTGGAGGAGGCGTGCGGGAGGCCGCTCTGCTCCACGCTATGCAGCTGAAAACACAAAAACACACACTTACACACAAACATTAATCTGATTTATCGTTTGGTGTTTTTCTCATGTTCTTAAAAAACATAAGCTAAAAATAAAGGAAGAGTTAGAGTTTCATGCCCCCTACAGGCCAAAATGTTAATTGCACTCCACAAAATCAAAGCGCTAGACAGAACAAATAGTTTGTCCTGTAGGTGGTGCTAGAGAAAAGGTCAAGGTTCATCCTCTGAAAAGAATGAATGAGGTCAGAGCATTTCCTCACAATTTATTCATTAGTTTTGATGTTTTCTGTTTTACGTTTGCAGAAGTTGTCAGGCTCTACATGAGACGTGAAGACAGAAAAAAAATTAAACCTGTAAGCTGCCAAAGTCCACGATCAGCAGGTCCGACTCGTCGCTGCAGAAGCCGGATTTTGGCAGCAGCAGGTAGGACGGTTTCAGGTGGATCCTCAGGTCCAGGATCTTTCTTGTCTCAATGATATGAGACAAACCTGCAGACAGAATTCATCTGAGCTGAATTATTTAAAAGTCCAGCATTTCGTTAAAATGAAAACTAAAAGACAGGAGGACGGACCTGTGGCGGTTTTCTCTTTAATCTCCTCCAGCTTGGACAGCGTGGTGGAGGTCAGGACGTCCAGGTCAATGCCTTTCCCCGTCTTAAAAAACTCTGCCATGCTGTTCACCGTCAGCTGGAGGACAAACACACAGACGTTACGCTTCATGTTACTTCATAAAAGTGCTCATTTTCATTTTGAAATACTATAAAAAAAAAAAAAAGGGCACTTATTTTTTTGAGGGCATGAATTTCTGATTTAAAGGACCATACCAGTGATTTTGCTTGGTTTAAGTCCATAAATAAATACATAAATACAACCCGTATACATGTTATATTACTGCCAATTACTTTGCAAAACATAAACCTGTATTCTAGTTTTCATATTATTATTATTATTATTATTATTACGCGTTGGATCAGTTAAGTAGCTTCGTTAACTTTGTTAACGTTTTGTTGGATGTGATGGAATATTTATCTCTGCATATTTAAAGTGGCTGTCAGTAACATAATGTCTCTGTGTCTGTGTATATTGGGCTCAAACATGTAAAACCACCGGTATGGTCCTTTAAGGAAACTCTGGTTTCCTGTTTACCGCATCGTAGATGATCTCAACAGGCTGCGAATCGACCCGCAGCAGCTGGTCGGCGGCGCTCTCCTCCGGATTCAACTCAAACAGGATGCTAAGCAGCGAGGAGGCGGAGTCTCCCACTGAGGCAATGAGCGAAGGCACTGCCCCCTTCTGCTCTAAACCAGTCACAAACCAGTGCTCCAACGCAGCCTCCACCCTGTGAGAGCGGGAACATTTTTAATGGTTACGTACAGAAAGTCTTCACCTTCAGCCATGTTTGTGTCTTAAATTAGACGTATCCCGCCGTTATTTCAGCATTCTTTAGTTCTGGAACATGGAGGGACCTGCAATGACGTTTGTCCAACAAAGTTTTATGAAATATAAATCCAGAACTCAATCTGCTAATAAAAAACAAAACTTTTATTTTATGCTTTTATCTTTATTTTATACATGTTGTTTGTGCTGCAGTAGAAACAGGAAGTGGTTCTCTACCTGCAGCAGGTGTCTCTGCTTTTTACTCTAATAGGATCAATAAGTGTCATGGAAAAGTCAGTTAGCTTCATTAGAAAGGAATCGGGGNCTCTCTCTCTCTCTCTCTCTCTCTCTCTCTCCTGATTGGCTGATTGAAGGTAAATGGAGCTTTTATTTATTTATATTTTAGGTTCTACGTGGATTGGCTTGTTTTGAGCGTTTACTTTTTTCAGCAATACTAAATATTATGGTCAAATCGTTTGTCAGTCCTGTGAAATCCAATGAAATGGCTCATTTCTGACATACGTGTGCTTGATTTATCAGATCCGGTTTGGAACCTGATGTCTTCTTTTTCCCTCATAAACTGATTCTAATGACCAAATCACGTGATGATAGTCACGGCTGCCATGAAGCAGCACGTGTCGTTTCTGTGTGGTAAATTGCTGCATAATGTTGAAAAGAGTTTAAGCTTTGAAACAAAGTACATCATGTATGCATTAAAGTCAGCTGTCAACATGAAAACATGCTGACGTGTTCAGCTGTACATGTAAACATCACCCACAGATTTCCTTTCTTAACTGCTGGGGATCAAACAGCGAGCATTTTTCCTCACAGGAAATTCTCTGGAACCACAGAAGAAGAAGAGGATCGACTGACCTGATGGCCTGAGCTCCTGGTCTCAGAGAGATCTTGGTGCTCAGGTTGATCATCTGGACCTTCAGGATCTCTGGAACGTCAGGCTGCTCTCTGACCGTGACGGAAGTACGGAACAGCTGGAAGGTGATGATCACTGCTACGTACTACACACACACACACACACACACACACACACACACACACACACACAGACATGCACGCATGCATGTGCACACACAAAAACACACACGCACGCACACAGACGCGCAGACATGCACGCATGCATGCGCACACAAAAACACACAGACACGCACGCACATGCACAAAGACACGCATGCACACACACAAAGACACGCACGCACACACACAAACATGCATGCGTGCATGCATGCACGCACGCACACGCGCACAAACAGACGTGAACGCAGACACACTATTTATTTGTATTTATTTATTTATTATAGAACCATTAGTTTTTACTGACTAGTTAGTTTTTACTGTTTTTACCGTTAGTTTTTACTGAACAAAGTTTTCGTGGAAAAACGAGGAATACACTGTGTGTTGTGTGTACAGGATATTTTTGTAAGAGGGGATGCTAGAACAAAGGTCAAAAGGTCAAGAGGTCAGAGCCTACCTGCTTGGGTAAAGTCAGGTTGTGAGAGCTGCCGCTGTAGCCGATGGCGGTGTAAAGCTTTTCCTTCTCCTCCGCCGTCATGAGGTCGTCCAACCCTGAACCTGAAGACCAGAACACGAGTCTGTCACCACGGTAACGTGTAGGTGGAGCTGATACAGGCTTCAAACAACATCACGGTATCTGGAGAAATTTTAGCGCTAACGACATTCAGACGATATGAACGGTGTAACACTGAACAGCGTTGTCATGGTGATTTTAGAAATAATACTACAAACTGTACCAACATGAGTACACAGGAATCAGAGTAAAAGTAGAGAGTACAGAGTTTTTCCTTCAGTAAAAGTAAAAATAATAAATGCTGTAATATTTTAGCTTGTAAACAGTAACTCAGATTAGCTTTAGCTGCTCGTCTTCAGTCGTTATAAAACATCAATAAAATGACTGATGATGTCATCAGATCTGATCTTTGGCAGGTTATGATGCTAATTAGCCTCTATGATGCTAAACTTAAACATGCTCTGAAGTCCAAATCCACCACAAGACAAGAACTCAGCTGAAGTTAGCGGAGCGGCTATGCTAACACCATTAGCAGCTAAGCTAACACTGTTCATACATCACAACAACAAGTCATCACTGAGAAAAAGTCACCGNTATTAGCAGCTAAGCTAACACTGTTCATACATCACAACAACAAGTCATCACTGAGAAAAAGTCACCGCTAAGCTAACTTCACTTCACCATTAGCTGGTTCTCTAACAGGAAGTACAGCTAGCTAAAGCTGCAGGACATGAGTGATGTCACCATCATGATGATCACATCATAACTGATAAGAACCGGCAGATAAACTCCTGGTTTTGAGATGAGTCAGATGTGAGTGTGAGTAGGAGGAAACT
Organism: Lucifuga dentata; assembly: GCA_014773175.1. NCBI lineage: Eukaryota > Metazoa > Chordata > Actinopteri > Ophidiiformes > Bythitidae > Lucifuga > Lucifuga dentata. The sequence continues at coordinate 40,672 of VXCM01003771.1, read as the reverse complement.
CACTCTCCTGCTCTTTGCTCTCCTCCTGCTCCTCCTTCTTGTTTCTCCTGCTGAAGAAGCTGCTGAAGAATCCTCCGCCTCCTCCTCCTCCTCCCTGTTTCTGCCCTGCTGCCTTCTTCGCCAGAACCTTCTGACCTGAGCGGATCACCTGGAGGACGAACAACAGGAGGAGAGAGCTCTTTAATAAACTCAAAACAAAGCTTTTATGTTATATTAACACGTGAACTTTACCGTCGTTACCTCCATCTGAGCCTGCTGACGCGCTAACGTGATGTTGAAAACATCCAGGACTTTCTCCAGATCCTAGCGGGAACAAATTAAAGTAAAATAAACAACAATTACAGCAAAATAAACAACAATTACACCAAAATAAACACCAAAATAAACAATTACACCAAAATAAACAACAATTAAACCTAAATAAACAACAATTACATCAAAACAAACAACAATTATGTCTAAATAAACAAAAATTACAATAAAATAAACAATTGCACCAAAATAAAAAATTACACCTAAATAAACAAAAATTACACCAAAATAAACAACAATTACGCTTAAATAAACAAAAATTACACCAAAATAAACAATTACACCTAAATAAACAAATATTATACCTAAATAAACAACAATTACACCAAAATAAACAATTACACCAAAATAAACAACAATTACACCTAAAAAAACAAACACTATACCAAAATAAACAACANAACAATTACACCAAAATAAACAACAATTACACCTAAAAAAACAAACACTATACCAAAATAAACAACAATTACACCTAAATAAACAAACATTATACCTAAATAAACAACAATTACACCTAAATAAACACATATTACACCAAAATAAACAAAAATTACACCTAAATAAACAAAACTTGCACCAAAATAAACAACAATTACACCTAAATAAACAAACATTATACTTAAAAAAACAACAATTACACCAAAATAACAACAATTACACTAAAATAAACAAAAAATTCACCAATTAAACAACACAAGTCCATTTCTATAAACCTACAAATTGAGCTCAGATCAAAAGTCATTTCTTCTGTCTGCATTCATCATTCCTACAAATTAAAGGAAAATTAAAGGAAAATTCTGTTTTTTTTGCTATCATAGTTTTGGTCATCATTCCTATAAATTAAAGGAAAATTCTGTTGGTTTTTTTTTTGCTGTCATAGTTTTGGTCATCATTCCTATAAATTAAAGGAAAATTCTGTTTTTTTTTGCTGTCATAGTTTTGGTCATCATTCCTATAAATTAAAGGAAAATTCTGTTTTTTTTGCTATCATAGTTTTGGTCATCATTCCTATAAATTACAGGTGTGAAAAGTGTGAGGGCGAGAGCGATAAAATCAAAACAGGAAGAAGTTACCGTGTCACTATGCTGACAGAACAGCCGCTCTACAGTCATCATCATCCTCTGATCCACGAAGAAAACTACGATTGCAAGACGTGTGGAAAAATGACTGACCACCATTTTTCAAAACATAAAACCATATTTTAGGTTTCCTGTTTTTTTTGTTAAATCTCCTAATTGTTCAGAATCAAATGTTCAGGTGACACATTAAAACTCAGCGCTTCTCTTGCTGACACGGAGAAGTCAGGATCGTTTTTCATTTCTCCTGCACTATATTTTGTGGCAGAGACATAATTGTCCTCCATGGAGCTCCGTGTTGGATCATTTAAATAAAGTTACTTTGACCTTTTTTGTGGTGGATTATTTAGCATATTTCTACAAGTTGATTTTTATACTTGAATGAGCTGAAACTAATGGCAGTCTGGAAGGCAGGAAAAACAATTCTAATATTTACCAATGTTTTGGAAAATGGTTGTCAGTAACATAATGTGAATGCGAGTTGTATTTATTAAACTCAAACATGTAAAATCAGCAGTATGATCCTTTACCTGGATCTGCCGTTCGGCGTCCTGGCTCGGCTTGCTCGGGCTCAGCAGCTTGGTCTTGTAGGCGGTCTTATAGGCCCTCAGGTTGTCGCGGTGATGTCTGATGTTGCACCACGACCACATGCGGTTGAAGCGCCGGATGTGAACCTCCAGGATGCTGGTGAAACTGTATTTCCACCTGACAGGAGCGCAAAACAAATGCACCCAAAACCCTTCAGACAGCTGCAGCCAGACACCAAAACTCTCCTGCCTCCAACAAACTTTCCCCTCAACCACAATTTTTGATTTTCATCATGTTTTCTGCAAAAATTAAAGGATAAGATGTCATGAAATTTGCTTTTCCAAGAAAACTGCTTTGGATGTTTGTGGTTCCCAGAAGATGATTTATAACAATTTATTTTTTGAACCACTAATTAATACACACCATCAGGACAAAATTTGTACTTGTCAAACATTTTATCTATGATAAGGTTTTGATTCCTGACATTTATGGTCCCCAGCACATGAATCCTAATGATGTCCTGTTCCTCTCAGGTCTCTATCAGGAAAAACGTTTACAGATTTCCATTTAATTTACAGAAAACATTTCTGCTCTGCAGAGGCTTTTCACTCTGAGCCACCTGCAGCAGCATAAATGTCATGAGAAAATAATCATCACATCCGTGTTCTGACCTTTCTTCTAGCAAGCTTTACAATTTAGCCCCACTAAAGCTAAATCATCAGCTTGGTGTTCTTTTTCACATGGAGGCTGTAATGAATATTCAGACCACTAGAGGGCAGCACAAGAAAGTTCTGACTTTAAATAAATGCTGTCTCAGCATCAAAATGTTCAGCAAGTTTCTCTTCTAGATCAACTAAAACTACACCAGAACTTTCTACTCTCACCAGATTTTGGCGTTTTTATGGACGGGGACGTCAGGTCTGAACTTCCTGTACGGGCTGTTCTTCACCATGCAGTCGATGGACTCCAGCAGCTCCACCATGGTCAGGTACTACACAGGAAATACACAGGAAAAATAGAAAATATACAGGAAACATACAGGAAAACATACAGAAAACACACAGCATAACACACAACATACATGAAACACACATAAAACATAGGAAACACACAGGAAACATACAGGAAACATAAAGGAAAACATACAGAAAACACACAACATAACACACAACATACATAAACATACATAAAACATAGGAAACACACAGGAAACATATAGGAAACAACAGAAACACAAAACTAAAATGTTGGCTTTATGTTTTTGAAAATGGTTTTGCGGTAGTATTTTTTTTTGGGGGGGGGGGNAGGGGGCTTAAACGTGCAAAAACCACCTGTATGGTCCTTTAAATAGGACAATACAAAGCAGGTGGAAATAGGCCAGGTATGAAGAGGTTAAATGTAATCTGAGAAGCTGATGAGTTCCTGTAAAGACTCGGCTGGAAAATCCCTGCAGACTTCCTGCTGACTGAGTTTACCTGATTCAGCAAAAACTTTATTTATAACACAGCTGTCAAACAGAAGATTCTGGAGTCCTGGATCAGGTTTCAGCTTCTTATCGCTGAGGGGAAATCCTGCTGCTCCAGTGCAGTAAAACCACAACATGCAGATTATGATGCAATATAGAAGGATAATAAAATATAATTGAATAGATAATAAAATGTTCCAGTAGCTTCAGCTAAACTTATTGTTGTGCACAGGAAGCGTGAACGAAGCCTTGTTTCATTCTATTTGCCGTTTCATTACATTCATCTTTCATTTCTCAACTAAAAAACAACTAAAAGTATTAACTGTATAATGCAGAATGTGTGTGTGTGTGTGTGTGTGGGGTACCTGGGGTTTGGTCATCTCCACGGCGATGTCCTGCACCTCCAGGTGCAGGTTAGCTTTTGGAGACTTCAGCTCTGTCTCTGCGTTTGGGTTGATGCACATCTTGGCTGAAGCGAAAATCGGCTTGAAAACTACAAACAGAAAATCCAGAATTATTTCATTTATCAACAAATTCCTCCTTCTGCAGCCAGTAAATGATGCTTAAACTAAAACTCCGCCCCTTTGGTTTTCATGTCAAAATGCCCTTTTTATCAGCTAAAGCATATATTTTTAAAAAAAGATTATTTTAGCGTCTTACTACTTGAAGGCTTTTATTTTGACAGCGGTAGCGGGGTGCCGCACATGAAATGAATGACGGACTTTGACAGCTGTTATTTTGACTATGAGCATCACCATGGCAACGAGTCGCGCCTCTCGTACAGCCCGTTGCTCCGATCCAGCAGTGGAAGCAACAGAGAACATACAAAGTTAAAAGACATGTTTTCAGGCATGTGTGGCGTGATGCTGTGAGACAGGTCATTTGCATGAGTCATGACTCATGCAAATGCTCAATGCGTGAGAGCCCCCCCCCGATTATCAGTAAAAGAGAGGAANAGTCATGACTCATGCAAATGCTCAATGCGTGAGAGCCCCCCCCCGATTATCAGTAAAAGAGAGGAAGATGAGGGTAAAACTCAGATGGACGTGGATGTGGAGAGCAGTTAAATTTAATGTATTTGTGGAGTTTTTTTTTTAATTTTGCAGGGGGAGGGATGAGGGGGGAGGTTTTTACAGTTAAGCACCTGCCCTCCTAAAAGTCTGTGCACGGCCCTGCTCTGCCCCTCTGCCAGACACACCCACCTCAGGCTGTGATTGGCTGGGTGTCAGGANCACGGCCCTGCTCTGCCCCTCTGCCAGACACACCCACCTCAGGCTGTGATTGGCTGGGTGTCAGGAGACGCAAAAGTGGGGAGGGTTTCAATTTTAATCAAACGTGAAAGCATGCGCCGCTATTCACGTTATTAAAACAAAAATTAAAAACTACGCAGCAGTTTCACCTGCTAAGATGACTTCCTGGACGGACATGCCTCGATTATGACTCATATAGAACAGGCAACGTGAAGATGTGTGTGTGTGTGTGAAGATAAAAGGCAGTGAAGATGAAAGAGGAGGGTCTCTGTCCTGCAGCGGCGTGGCGAGGATCAAACAGGCGATGAAGAGCTCCTCCTCTTTCTCATACTAATGAGTGACGGACTCACTGAAGTGGTAGTGAGGAAGCTGCTGGTCTTTGCTGCTGATCCCTGATCTGAGCTGCTCCTAAACAACACAAATAGGAGGAGGAGGAGGAGGAGGAGGAGGAGGATGAAGACTTAGTGCTTTAGAAACATCTTCTGTGACCTTGATGGAAAACGTCACGTCAAGAAAACTTAAGAATCAGTTTGAACTTAGGCTGAAACAGGAATCATGGGATGGCAGGACATTCTTTTATTTTGAAAAGATCTTCCTGTGTTTCAGACAAAAATCTAGAGACTTTTAACAGGAAGCTGCATCATTTGGAGGTGACCTGCTTTTACTGTGCCTAATTAGGAATCTTTCCTCTTCATTAAAGGACCATACAGCATGTTTGAGCCCAAACGAATACAACCAACATACATGTTACTGACAATCATATTCTAAAACAAACACACACACACACACACACACACACACACACACACACACGCACGCACAAATACACACTATGTGCTTGAGGCAAAGAACTTAGCTGAAGTTAGCATAGCGGCTAAGCTAACACTATTCATACATCGTCTTTGAAAAACATTTCCTTGTCAGGATGTTTTATCTTGAATGAAGCTTTTTTTTTAAGTCTCTTAAAGCTTTTTTATCCATGTTTGGATTTGTTTCACATGTTTAGAGAGACAAAAAGTCACCGCTAAGCTAATTTAGCCACCGTTAGCTCCACCGTTAGCTTGTTCTGTCACAGAAAGTACAGCTAGCTAACGCTCCAGCTATTCTAGACTGAGTCAGCATCACTTCCTGTTTGTTTTATATCTCAAAGCTGATTGGCTCGCTGCTTCAGGTGGAGAAACTAATTTGTTGTGTTTCCACCTGTAGCTGTTAGCCAGTTAGCTTGTAGCTGTTAGCNAGGTGGAGAAACTAATTTGTTGTGTTTCCACCTGTAGCTGTTAGCCAGTTAGCTTGTAGCTGTTAGCTAGTTAGCTTGTAGCTCTTAGCCAGTTAGCTTGTAACTGAAGCATTTCAAACAACAGAAATAATTCATCAGACGCTGAGCTGCTACTTTCAGACATGATGTTGAGTTTCTTCTTGTTGCTCATGATGTGAAAATTCATCAACACGTCATCATGCTACAATATCGTAAATATCGTGACAATACAAATTTTTTTTAATCATATAAAAAAAATGATAGTAATATTGCCATGAATGATATGATATAGCACAACCCTAATTGCATGTTTTGTAATGTGTCTGTCAGTGGCTGACATCTGATAACACGCAAGCACCACACACACCACACACCCACACACACCCACACACACCCCTCTTAACGCCTGATTGCCTGGAGCAACAGCCCACTGTGACCAATTCATGTCATCCTGTTTAGTTCTGCTGTGTGTGTGTGTGTGTGTGTGTGTGCTCTCGTCATCGTTTTTTATTTTTGCAGATGAATCCTGGTTGTTAGGTAAATGTTTGGCTCTTTGTGGTTTTTATTTGACAGGACATAAAACACATCCTGTACTCAAATCTAATTCTCATGTTTAATCTGTGTCAGTGACGCACATATGATGCAGAATAAAATTACACAATAAAATGCAAATATTAGAAAATCAAACAACACTAATTCCAGACAGAACAACCTAACATGTCAGACTTTTGTCACTGGATTATTAAAAAGCACCTTTGTTTTTTCAACGGTTTGGAGAATCTGGCTGTTTTGTGTGGCCAATCATATTTAAACATAATTAGGTACTAAAATTAGTGTGTGTGTGTGTGTGTGTGGGGGGGGGGNTGGGGGGGGGGTTAATAAAGTCCACCTTTGCACTAGCAATTATAACCTCTTAACCTCTGGTGCAGCAGGAGGTTAAGTTGCAAAACATATTTCTAATACAAATAGAGTATATTGTAATGAAAGCACTTAAAGGACCATACCGGTGATTTCATGTTTTGAACCCAATACATACTAAACTGCACACATGTTATATTACTGACAACTATTTCAATTCAATTCAATTCCTTTATTTTCCAGATTTATGGGGTGAAAATCTAAAAGGCACATAAAGTGAAACTAGTGCAAAGCCACAATCCTCAACAGCAACAGCAAGTCATCATTGCTGCACGCTGCAGCGCTGCAGTCTGAGCCACAAGAGCCTCTGGAGCTTTAAATTAAAGAATCACTGAGACGCATCATTCAAATCACAAAACCAGGCTCAGAACTTATCAATCAACCCTTTTCAACTAAACACACACAGCACAGGACTAAATGAGAGTATTAATAAACCAAACCTGGTCGTGGCATGTTTAGAGGCTGTGGCGTGTTTAGAGGCCGTGGCCTGTTTACAGGTGGCGCATACAGGCGTGTTTGCAGGCCGACACATGTTTACAGGTCGTTCCTCTGAATGTTAACGACAGTAACAAGCTGCATGTGACACAAACATTCATATTCAGCATAAATCTTGTGTTCAGAAACACGATCTGCTTTCTGAGCGGCAGCAGGATAAACACACGGATCATACATGAATCATAATCATGCAGCAACAGAACATGATGCAACATGAGGAAGATTCTCATTCAGCCATGAGCATAACATATAACATGACCGTTTTATCCACAACACCTCACACTCTGTTTAAAAGCCGTTGAAAAGCTGCACTGTTTAAAAAAAAAAGACTCTATTAAGCAGGAAGACACCGGTATAATCTTTCAAAATATGATAAATATTTGTCAACATTGACAACATGGCAGCATGATGACGTGTTGATGAATTTTTACAACATGTAGAACAAGAAGAAACTAAACATGTCTGAAAGTATCAGCTCAGCATCTGATTAATTATTTCTGTTGTTTGAAATGCTTCAGCCACAAACTAACCGGCTAACAGCTACAAGCTAACTAGCTAACAGCTAAAGGTGGAAACACAACAAATTAGTTTCTCCACCTGAAGCAGAAACACCTGGTGAATACCAAGAAAGTCACATGAAGATGAGAACCAATCAACTTTGAGACAGAAAGCAAACAGGAAGTGATGCTGACTCAGTCTAGAATAGCTGGAGCATTAGCTAGCTGTATTTCCTGTGACAGAACAAATTAACAGTTAAGTGAAATTAGCTTAGCGGTGACTTGTTGTGATGTATGAACAGTGTTAGCTTAGCTGCTAACAGTGCTAGCTTAGCCACTATGCTAACTTCAGGTGAGTTCTTGTCTTGTGGTGGATTTGGACTTCAGAGTGTATTTAAGTTTAGCGTCATAGAGGCTAATTAGCATCATAACCTGCCAAAGATCAGATCTGATGACATCATCAGTCATTTTATTGATGTTTTATAACGACTGAAGACGAGCAGCTAAAGCTAATCTGAGTTACTGTTTACAAGCTAAAATATTACAGAATTTATTATTTCTACTTTTACTGAAGGAAAAACTCTACTGTTTCTACTTTTACTCTGATTCATGTGTACTCATGTTGGTACAGTTTGTAGTATTATTTACTTCTAAAATCATTAATAAACATTGTTCACATCACCTTGAATACTGCTGTTGAAAAATTCTTCAGACATGATGATATTATGTTAAGGATATATCGCTCACACTTAGTTAGCATGTTAGCCACATAGTTCAGTTATCAGGCTAATCCTTAAAATTCTTCTAACCTGCACAGTTTGTATTTCTGCTTTTTATTCAGTAAATCTGCTCCGTTTCGATGACAAACTCATTATGTCACATAGAAGCCACGAGTGTGTGTGTGTGTGTGTGTGTGTGTGTGTGTGTGTGTTCTAGCTGTGGACATTGCTGCTCTTCATCCAGACTTCCTGCACGTCCTGACATCACGGCCGTTATGAATGCAGCTTTCTGCTTCATGCTCGGTTACAAACAGGAAGTGCTGTTGTCCACAGATTTGTCATGTTAAAGTGAACCACTGACTTTATTTTATGGTCTAACAGCATTGTGTATCATCCTCTGGATGTTTTCAGTGTCCATAATGTCAATATTTTCAGCTCTGGTGACCTGACGCAGTGAACATGGACTTCCTGTAAACTCTCGTCTTTCAGGTCAATGACGTTAATCAAATGAAATGTGTGTACTAACATCACAGACATTTTAAAGTCAAGCTGTTTAAATGTCCAGGTTTTGTTCTTGAAATCATGCTTTAACTCTCTTTTTATTGTTGTTCCATCTGCCCTCTTCACATGGCCTGGATGTGTTGTACATTTACTTTACATTCAGACGGTTAATGACACAGATAACCACAGAAAAAAGCAATAAAAACTGATGAGCTTCCTTTTATGGTTTGTTTCTTTAGAAACAACAGATGTGTTTGGTGACTCATGAAGAGAAAGAAAAGCAGGTCTTACCACAATCTTTTCCCAGGATCCTTTGTAGAACATGGAGCTGTTGACGTTCCAGTAGGCGCAGAGACATTCCAGACGACCCAACTGCCCAGAAACAAATGGTTTTAACGCAACTCTACAACAAACCCATAACAAACCCTTAACAAACCCATAACAAACCCACAACAAACCCATAACAAACCCATAACAAACCCACAACAAACCCACAACAAACCTTTAACAAACCCACAACAAACCCTTAACAAACCCACAACAAACCCACAACAAACCCATAACAAACCCACAACAAACCCATAACAAACCCTTAACAAACCCATAACAAACCCATAACAAACCCACAACAAACCCACAACAAACCTTTAATAAACCCACAACAAACCCTTAACAAACCCACACAAACCCTTAACAAACCCACACAAACCCACAACAAACCCTTAACAAACCCTTAACAAACCCACAACAAACCCTTAACAAACCCACAACAAACCCACAACAAACCCATAGGTTTTTCCATTACATGATCAGGTTTTTAGGAANAACAAACCCACAACAAACCCACAACAAACCCATAGGTTTTTCCATTACATGATCAGGTTTTTAGGAAATTTTTCTTTGTGTGATAATGTTTTTGGGACGTTTTTCTTTGTGTGACAATTTTTTAGGGACGTTTTTCTTTGTGTGATAATGTTTTTAGGACATTTTTCTTTGTGTGACAATTTTTTAGGGACGTTTTTCTTTGTGTGATAATTTTTTAGGGACGTTTTTCTTTGTGTGATAATTTTTTGGGACGTTTTTCTTTGTGTGATAATGTTTTTGGGACATTTTTCTTTGTGTGATAATGTTTTTGGGACATTTTTCTTTGTGTGATAATTTTTTAGGGACGTTTTTCTTTGTGTGATAATGTTTTTGGGACGTTTTTCTTTGTGTGATAATTTTTTTGGGACGTTTTTCTTTGTGTGATAATTTTTTTGGGACGTTTTTCTTTGTGTGATAATGTTTTTGGGACATTTTTCCTTCACAGAGAACTCAGATTGGGTGGTGAACTTTAAAATTTATGACGTGTCCCGGAGGTCGAATGAGATCGACTCAGCATCTTTTCACCTTTCCACTCTCCTCCCAGTCTTTTTAAGCCTACGGACATGGATATTTGACAAATGTCCGAGTTACCAGTAGCAGATGCTGATAAAAACAGACGATCTGTACGATCATCAGACAGACAACAAACAATTCCCGTGAAATCTCAGAAAATCTTGGAAAAGACGAGACATTGTGCCGGAAGTAGAAGAACATGCGTGATGCCATTCATCAGCAACATACTCCTTCTATGATAGTTTGTAGGTTTGAGTTTTTGATGCAGTGTGGAATAACATCTGTTTGCTGTGAGGAGGAAAACGCAGAGAATAAAAGCTGCATCACGTTTTTACACGTCAGCTGACGTCTAACGGCAATTACAGGGATTCTTTTTGAATTTTGTGAATATGAAGCTTGTTTTGTTGTTTTTTGTTTACTTGGTGTTTATTGATGATGTCAGACTTTGTTACCTTATAGATGATCTTTGCCGCTTCGTTCAGGATGCAAAGCTTCCAGTTCTCGTCAGCCGTCTGCAGAGAAATGTGACATCATCAACATGGGACGATTCATTGTCTGATCAAACAGCTACAGTCACTGTATTTGTATATTTTATATTTTGTACTGAATTTAGTTTCATCACAGTTTAAAATTTACTGTTTTAAATTTATTTTTACTATTATTAAACCATTTAATAGACAAAGTTGACAGATTATTGTTTTTTTTATGTAAAACAATGAATATTGGCTAATATATGATCTGATTGTTGAATCCTTAATGATTAATATCAGTCAAAAAAATCTCATATCGGTTTGGTGTCAGTGCGTGTGTGTATGTTTGTATGTGTGAGTGTGTGTACGTGTGTGTGTGTGTGTGTGTGTGTGTGTGTGTGAGACTCACCTGNGTGTGTGTGTGTGTGTGTGTGTGTGTGTGTGTGTGTGTGTGTGAGACTCACCTGCAGACTGAGTTCTGAGAGGGTGACTCCCATAGATAGGGGGCGCTGTGGGTCTGACACCTGAAATATTTAAAAATCAACCAATGACAAACAACAAAACTAATAAGCTTTAGACTCCGCCCACCAGAACCTGGAATCCTGCATGGTGAGTGTGGAATCGGCAGCAGGAACTCACGTCGTCTTCATAGCGGACGTGGATGCTGCTGATCTTCACCTGCAGGTTCTTGATGACCTGCGTGGCCAGTTTCTCCACAAACGTGTCCTTCTTCTCTTCCTGCGGTTTGTCTGAAACGTAACACGATGTCATAAAGTTCAGCGGCACTTCAGATTGAGGAACTCACCAACGCATTACGTTTCATTTATTCTAATAAACTTAATAACATGGATTTGGAAATCTTTAATGATTCTTCTTAAAATTCACATTTACATTTATTAGCTTAATTTATTCACTATATTTTACATATTTTTATTTTATTTTGTTTTTTTAAATGTTAGTCTGATAAATCTTTTTTTTCCTTCTGGCTTTTAATTTTTGTTTGCAAAAAAGTTTGTAACCCCGTTTTGAAAAGTTCTTCTTTCTCTTCTTCTTAATGTTAATTTTAAAAGAGTTTAGGATAATTTGAAGTGTAATGTCAAAATTTTCTAATTAAAAGCCTCATCATAGTAAATTCTTCCATTAAAGAAAAACAGAAGAATCTAAAGTAAGTCTCTTTAAAAAAAAAAAATAAAAAATTTTTAAAAGCTCTTTAAAACGGTTTTAAAAAAAACTCTTCATCCAAAACTGGATTCTGCTTTCCAAACATTTTAGTTCTGAAAAACTTGTCACAGCAAAACAACAAAACAGGAAGTGTTACGCAGCACCTTACCTTGTTTGTGTTCCTGTCGTTTCAACTTCCTGAAGCCTTTTTTGTGTTTTTTAGTTTTTTTATGTCCTTTTGGGACTTAGGCAGCGTTAAAGAGAGAGACAGGTGTTAGAGGACAGAAAAGCCCAAAATACCAGAGACGTTCATACAGCTTCTGCTCATTCATCACAACGGATCAGACTTCGTACTTTAATGGATCTTAAGCTGAGGTCAGAATGATGGGTTTGTTTCCTGAATATATTTTTGTGATCCTCAAAGTTTTGAGAAGCTGTAAATTCAGCTGGTTTAACTTTGCAGAATGATGCATGAACCTCCAGAAACAGAAAGCCACACAAAGCCGTTTTCCAGAAAAAAGTTAGTTTCATTTTGTTTAAGGAGGCAGAGCCGTTTTTTTTTTTCCTCTCCAACAAAGCCCATGAAAAGTATAACATGAAAAGGCCTCTAGATGGCGTTGTGCTGCACCAAACATTCACTTGTCTTCTGAACTTTACATGAAGCAGGTGACAAATCAAAGTTCCAAAAAAGCCTGAATGTTTTCTCAAAAGCTTGTTCACATGAGCTCAAAGCTAATCTAAAGAGCTAATTCTAAAGAGCTAATGCTAAAGCTAGCATGCTGGTGACATTGGCTCCACTCTTCCACAGAGTAGTTTTGACCTTTTGACCTTTCAGAATAGAGTCTGTTTATGGATTGACATCATGTGGTTGCTATGTTTCAAACAAACGCATCATATGAAGAAGCATGTTTTGTGCTGGCATGAGACTCTGTAACCAAACCTGCCAGTGTTAACACGTGTGTGTGTGTGTGTGTGTGTGCATGTGTGTGTATTAACGGAACAGAACACCTACCATTGTGAGGCTCCTTGTAAACGACGCTTTCCAGATTAAACAGGAAGTCTCCTGTCTGAGATGCTAACGCCAGTGCAGCATGAACAGCAGAGACAACGTTAATCACAACAGTCCCTCCATCCCGCATCTATCCATCTCTCATTCATCCCTCCATCCATCATCATCCATCCATCCCTCATCTATCACCCTCTAATTTGTTTATTCATTCAACCATTAATCCATAATCTCATCTATCTATCTGATCTTCATCCAACTACCATCCCTCCATTTTTCATCCATCATCCAGACATCGATCTAGCCAACCTCTCATTTATTTATCCATCCAATCATCCATCAGTCCTTTCCCTAAACTGTCCATCCATCCATCCATCCCTCTTCTCATCATTTTAAAGATTCAAACCATTATCCATCCTCTCGACTCTCTAAACAACCATCCATTCACTGATCAATCCATCCATCTATCAGTCCATTCTGTCATCCATCCATCCATCATCATCACTAATCCTCCTGTCAACTCATCCATCCCTCTATCTATCCATTCATCCATTCCTCTATCTACTCATTCATCCATCATTCTATCTGCCCATTCATCCATCCCTCTTTCCAATCATCCATCCATCCTTTATCTATTCATTCATCCATCCCTCTATCCACTCATACATCCCTCTATCTGTTCATCCATCCTTCTATCTATTCATTCATCCATTCCTCTATCTGTTCATCCATCCTTGTCTATTCATTCATCCACCCCGCTATCCATTCATCCACTCATACATCCCTCTATCCGTTTATCCATCCTTCTATCTATCCATTCATCCATCCTTCTATCTATCTGTTCTTCCATCCCTCCGTCTCCTGTCTGACAGGCTGCTGAATGTTCTCTGTTCTAATTTATCACTGATTTATCACTTGACATGTTTTAAAATGTAATAAAAACATCTAACATGTAAAAAACGTATTTGATGAACAGAAGGCAGAAAACGTGTTTGATGAACAGAAGGCAGAAAACGTGTTTGATGAACAGAAGGCAGAAAACGTGTGTTTGATGAACAGAAGGTAGAAAACGTGTTTGATGAACAGAAGGTAGAAAACGTGTGCTTGATGAACAGAAGGCAGAAAACGTGTTTGATGAACAGAAGGCAGAAAACGTGTTTGATGAACAGAAGGCAGAAAACGTGTTTGATGAACAGAAGGCAGAAAACGTGTTTGACGAACAGAAGGTAGAAAACGTGTTTGACGAACAGAAGATAGAAAACGTGTTTGACGAACAGAAGGTAGAAAACGTGTTTGACGAACAGAAGGTAGAAAACATGTTTGATGAACAGAAGGTAGAAAACGTGTTTGATGAACAGAAGGCAGAAAACGTGTTTGATGAACAGAAGGCAGAAAACGTGTTTGATGAACAGAAGGCAGAAAACGTGTGTTTGATAAACAGAAGGTAGAAAACATGTTTGATGAAGGTAAAGCTTGTAATGACTGTAATAACGGGGCTGATCTCTGTCGGATCTGTGGAACCAGAAGCAGATGTTTGTTAAAGGCGTGACTCATCTGTGACTTTTCTCTGCTGCTAATCTGCTCATGTTTGGCCGCCCATCACCACGGCGATGGACACAGGTGACTAAAGGTCAGGTAACGAAAGCAGTCAGCTGTCTAACATAAGACCAGAATAACTGCTGATCATTTCTCCAATCTGCTGTTTTTCATGTACAAATTAGAAATGTTAAATTTTAGAAAGGAACCTGCTTACATGTGCAGATAGTCTGTAATGGAGAATTGTAAAGAAAGTAGAGATAATTCATATTTTCAAGTCATGGTAACTACACGTGTCATGCTAAATATGATGAATAAACATGATAACTGAACTCATTCTTACAGCTTCACTTACGTTGATCAGAGCATCGATATTAACGCGTTGTTGTCAGATGTGTCTCAGGTAAAAACCAATGAAGATCCAAGATTCCAAAACATAAAACCATGTTTTAGTTTTCCTGTTATTTTTAAAATCCCCTAATCTTTCAAAATCAAATGTTCAGGTGATATAAACACCTTAAAATTCAATGTTTCACCTGGTAACAGGTACATCTGAGTCATTTTAATTTCTCTGGTGGAAACATTTTCTTTGTGCAGCTACGTGTTGCATCAGTTCAATTAAGTCACTTTGACATAAAAAATAACAGCATTTTCTTCTGAACAATGGATTATTTATCTCAGCACATTTCAAGTGTCTACAAGTTGATTTTTATGTTGTACTGCAATGAACTAAAACTAGTGACAGTCTGGAGGGTAGGAAAAACAATTCTAATATTTATCGCTCCAGTAGTAGGTTCTACAGGAGGGGAGGAGGGGGTGGTTTTTTTTTTTTTATTGGGGATTTTGTTGGCCTTGGCAGAGGTATGGGCTCAAGTGCCTTCTTTTTAATTAACGTATCAATCAGTTAAAATGTTCACACTGCAGCCTAATATCACAAAGTTAATTAATCAATTAATCAACCAGAAAGCAGAAGTGAAGGAAGAGACGTGAAGCAGCAGAGATACGACAGAAAAACCACACCAGCTCAGTGCTGCTGTTACAGGGTCAGGGCCTCCTCACCTCTGCGTGCTGCCATCTGCAGCGTCTCCTCAATGCGCTGCAGCTCCTTCTGCTTCATCTCCTGCAGGTAACGCTCCTCTTTGGCTGCGTCATACTTGATGGCTTAGAAAACAGACAGGAAACAGAAATGCTGCAAGTCACGATTCTAACGTTTGTTTGGTCCGTCAGACGGTCAAAGTTCCTCAACCAAAGATTAACACACCAACAAAAAAGTAACTAACAGTCGTCTCTAATGGCTAACAGCGTTAGGATCATGTTTTATAATGCAGCTTTTTAGGACCAATTAAAAGAAGAAGTATATTTATAAACTGTCAAACTGACTTTAGAATGCAGAGGGTTCAAAGAGAATCACATGATGTGTTCAGGTACACGTGTTCTCATTGTTTTCTGGTGCAGAGCGCCCAATGTTATGATCCCAGTGACCATCTGTCACCACACACACACACACACAGAGGTAAATAAGCCTGATAAAAGTGTTTGTCTTTATGAACGTGTGTCTAATTTTATGTGTGTGTATTCAAGTAGTATGATGCTGCACGTGTGTGTGTGTGCGCGTGCGTGCATGTGTGGTGCCTATTAAACTGTTTGTCCAGTAGCACCCGCTGTTCTGTCTTAAAGGGCGTTGTTGCTGCCTGTTTTCTTGCTATTGCTACCTGTTTTCTTGCTATTGCTACCTGTTTTCTTGCTGTTGCTACCTGTTTTCTTACTGTTGCTACCAGTTTTCTTGCTGTTGCTACCTGTTTTCTTGCTGTTGCTACCTGTTTTCTTACTGTTGCTACCTGTTTTTTTTTTTACTGTTGTTACCTGTTTTCTTGCTGTAGCTACCTGTTTTCTTGCTGTCGCTACCTGTTTTCTTACTGTAGCTACCTATTTTCTTGCTGTTGCTACCTGTTTTCTTACTGTTGCTACCTGTTTTTTTGCGGTTGATACCTGTTTTCTTACTGTTGTTACCTGTTTTCTTACTGTTGCTACCTGTTTTTTTTTTTACTGTTGCTACTTGTTTTTTTTCACTTTTGCTACCTGTTTTCTTACTGTTGCTACATATTTTCTTATTGTTGCTACCTGTTTTGTTATTGTTACCTGTTTTTTTTTTGCTGTTGCTACCTGTTTTTTTCACTGTTGCTATCTGTTTTTTTTACTGTTGCTACCTGTTTTCTTACTGTTGCTACCTGTTTTCTTACTGTTGCTACCTGTTTTCTTACTGTTGCTACCTGTTTTTTTTTTACTGTAGCTACCTATTTTCTTACTGTTGTTACCTGTTTTCTTACTGTTGCTACCTGTTTTCTTACTGTTGCTACCTGTTTTTTTTTACTGTTTCTACTTGTTTTTTTTTCACTTTTGCTACCTGTTTTCTTACTGTTGCTACCTGTTTTCTTACTGTTGCTACCTGTTTTTTTTTACTGTTTCTACTTGTTTTTTTTTCACTTTTGCTACCTGTTTTCTTACTGTTGCTACCTGTTTTCTTACTGTTGCTACCTGTTTTTTTTTACTGTTTCTNTTTTTTTACTGTTGCTACCTGTTTTCTTACTGTTGCTACCTGTTTTCTTACTGTTGCTACCTGTTTTCGTACTGTAGTTACCTGTTTTTTTTTTACTGTAGCTACCTATTTTCTTACTGTTGTTGCCTGTTTTCTTACTGTTGCTACCTGTTTTTGTTTTTTTTACTGTAGCTACCTGTTTTCTTACTGTTGCTACCTGTTTTTGTTTTTTTTACTGTTGCTACCTGTTTTCTTACTGTTGCTACCTGTTTTTGTTTTTTTTACTGTAGCTACCTGTTTTCTTACTGTTGCTACCAGTTTTTTTTTTTTTACTGTAGCTACCTGTTTTCTTACTGTTGTTACCTGTTTTCTTACTGTTGTTACCTGTTTTCTTACTGTTGCTACCTGTTTTCTTATTGTTGCTACCTGTTTTCTTACTTATTTGGAATCAGACAGAATTTCCTCCTGTAAAGGTGTGTGTGGTTGTTTTGGTTTACATCCAGATGTGATTACCATGTTCAGACCTGAACAAATGAACCATACCAAGTCAGAAAACAAACCTGTGTCTGACTGAACCGTAACAACCTCTTTATATTACTACTTACTAACTTACATCTTACTAACATACTACTAAGATCTACTACTTTGGCAAAATTAACATGTTAGCATGCTAACATTTAGCATCAGGCACAAAATAGACAACACCAACAAGACCAAATAAGGCTAGATTAACACCAGCGTGGCTAAATTGTAAGAGGTTTCTGTAGGTGATGCGTGAGGTTTTCCAGCATTGGGCAGTTTTATTAAAACAGCTTTCATTCTCAGTCAGGCTGCTTCTTAAACGCCGTCATGAAAAAACATCTGATAAAAGCTCATTTTCTAGCATGAATGCTTCCTTATCGTGCTGCTGCTTTTAGCAGTCAGCCTCCTGTATTTAAAGTGTGTTACATTATTTCTATGGAACAGAGACTGTGTGTTGAGCTGCCAGGCAACAACAGACTGCAGCCCGTTAAATTCAGCCTGAAGCTGCTGAAAATGCAACAGCACACGGACGGTTTCTCTTTGTATCACAGCTCACTTTTTCACTTCAGCTGCATAAACTCAGTGAAAATAGCAGCATCACTGAAAGTCTGAAGAATTACCTCCTCCTTTAAATGGTTAAGATACATACAAGGCTAGCTGGCTAACAGCTAAATGTGAAATCTGTATGTCTGCCTGAAGCAGAAACACCTGGTGAATACCAAGAAAGTCACATGAGGAGGAGGAGAACCAATCAACTGATTTGAGACTCAAAACAAACAGGAAGTGACGCTGACTCAGTCAGTTTAACCTTTGACTCTGAGGATGCTCAGGCTCCACATCAGTGGATGATGATGATGATGCTAATAGCTCGCTCACCTTCCAGAGATTTACCATCAAACCTTTACCTTTATTTATAAGGAACTGCATTAAACCCTTGAGCGACGCCCACTGAAGCAGTCCTGTCCCCTGTGGAACATGGACTTGTGTCATAAGTGTCATTTTGACATCTGAACAGGGATCTTTACACACAGAATGTGAAGGCAGCAATAACTGATGTTACCTGACAGGAATTAGTGTTTTTGCCTGTGACTGGCTGATTCTGCGATGGAGACAAAGCGTGTCCCAGATGTGTCTTATTAGAAAAGCTAAAAGCCTACAGGAAGTTCTCGCTTGCTAATAAGGTTGATGCTAAATGTCTTAATAGAGTTTATCTGAGAAAAACATGACTGATATGAAGACTTCAAGCTAACTTACTCGCTCCAGGGACGACCAGAAGATACAGGCCATCCAGCGTGGCGATGACAGCATCGTTGTAGAGATTAGTCCAGGGGATCTTCAGCGTCAGCCTTCCTGTCAAAAAAAAAAAAAAAAAAAAAAAAAACGACACGAATTCAGCCCACAGACGCAACAGAGGTTTCATTTGCTGCTGTGGTTCTTCATACATTTTGTTCTGGTTCTGCTTTCACTCAGCTAAATACCGTGCCGTGTTATATCATTCATGATGACATTGGTATAATATTTTATATAATAAAAATTTATTATATCATGAAGTTCATGTTGCAGCACGATGTTGTGACAGAACAAGCTAACGGTGATGTGACATTAACGACATGGTGACTTTTTGTCAGCAGTGACGTGATGTATGAACAGTGTTAGCTTAGCTGCTATGCTAACTTCAGGTGAGTTCCTGTCTTGTGGTGGATTTGGACTTCAGAGCATATTTAAGTTTAGCGTCATAGAGGCTATTTAGCATCATAACCTGCCAAAGATCAGATCTGATGACATCATCAGTCATTTCTGTTTTATAACGACTGAAGAGCAACACGGCAGCAACGCTGCTCTGAGTTACGCTGTTCATATCATCTTAAAGCCAACTCAGCGCATATTTTTAAAGCTTCTCAAAACCTATTTATTCTCTCTGGCTTTTATGTGATGTGTATCTGCCTTTTACGTCTGACATTCATCCTTTATGCATTTATGTGATTGTATTTGTCCTTTACTCACCATAACTTTTTTCAGTTATTTGATTATTTATTTTATTTTAATCCATGTTGCTTTTAATGTGTTTGGTATTTTATCTATGGTATTGTATGTACCTGAAAAGTGCTATATAAATAAAGTTTTTTGCTGTTAAATATTGTTATTGCAAACAAACCCTTCAGGTATCATGATGTTATTTTAAGGCTACGTCGCCCTGAGCTGGGTGACGAAATGTAATGAGATAATTATTAGAATGTAATGAGAAATTTGCATACCATATTAACTAATGTTTGGCACCTTGAACGTCTTGTAGTGTTGAAAATTTGTCTGAGCTGAATACAGTTATAAAGATGTGAGAACATGAGCGCTGCCCTTGCTGTGATTGGTCGTTATATTCTTTTTTTTTTTTTNTATTTTTTTTTTTTTGGTCGTTATATTCTAAAGCTAACAATCAAAGGTTGAAGTTGACAGTAAAGACAGAAGAATCCTGCTCGTGTTACACGTTTCATGTGCAAATCTCACTGAATGTCTTCATAATATCATAAGTTTTTAAGGTTGATACGAGATGCACAGAAAAAAAACATTTCATAGTATTATCACATGACCTGTGTTTCCCAAAATATAGTTGATAATTTGCAGCAGAACTTTTACTTTACAAATTACAGACATGGAGAATTAATCCAAACTATGATGAGGATAAATCAGTTTACTGTTGTATGGGGGTGTGTATGTGTGTGTGCGTGTGTGTGCATGCGTGTGTTTCTGTGTGTGTGTGTGTGTGTGTGCGTGCGTGTTTCTGTGTGCGTGCGTGCGTGTTTCTGTGTGTGTGTGCGTGCGTNGTTTCTGTGTGCGTGCACGCATGTGTGCATGCGTGCGTGTGTGCGTTCCTGTGTGTGTGTGTGCATGCGTGTGTTTCTGTGTGTGCGTGCGTGTGCGTGAGTGTGTGCGTTTCTGTGTGTGTGTGTGTGCGTGCATGCACGTGTTTGTGTGTGTGTGCATGTCAGCAGCGTGACCTCTGACACAGATGTGGTCTGATCTGTGTAAACAGACCTGCAGCCAGATTTAGCCCCACTGATGTAAAATAATGTCATGCTGATGCGCTAAACGTTTAGCAAACATCTCTGCAGTCGCTGGGCAACAGTAGCTAAAGACAGAGCGGCCGTCTGGTTTGACCCAGCAGAGCAGAAAGGTGTGATGATGCCACAGAGATGCTTCTGATCTAAAATACCCTGCATCATGACATGGAGACTTTCATTTCTCAAATCCTTCATCCAGAGCCACTTTTGCTAGCTGTACCGTATCATATTGTTCATGATAATATTGACATCATTTTTTATATTATACAAATTTCTCACATCATTATTTTGATGATTTTCGGTGAGTTAACGCGTTGATGAACTTTTACACCATCAACAAGAAGAAACTAAACATCATGTCTGAAAGTAGCAGCTCTGCGTCTGATGAATTATTTCCTGTTGTTTGAAATGCTTCAGCTACAAGCTAACTGGCTAAGAGCTACAAGCTAACTGGCTCACAGCTACAAGCTAACTGGCTAACAGCTACAGGTGGAAACAACAAATTAGTTTCTCCACCTGAAGCAGAAACACCTGGTGAACACCAAGAAAATCACATGAGGAGGAGAGCCAATCAGATGATTTGAGACAAAAAACAAAAACAGGAAGTGATGGTGACTCAGTTTTCTGACTAACGAATGGATGGATGGTGAAATGTTTCAGAATTATTAAAACATCTTGAATCCAGTTGAGCTGACTGAGTTTTCATACAACTGATAACGTTATGTTTTAACTCTGAGCAGTGAAACGTGACGGTCTGTAGATTAGAAATCAGACTGTTCTGCACGTTTGTCAAACTTCATGTTCATTGTTACAGTACTAATAATTAATATTTCATTATTTTATTATCTGAAACTAAAACACAGCAGCTCCAAGCTGATCAGCTGTGACATCATCAGTAAGCGACATCACTTCAGGTGATGCTTGAGGAGCGACGATGTTCATCTTAACTATAAAGACAGAAATTTCTCTAGAGATTTGAGCTGATTGAGATGATTTGAGATTGAGCTGTGAAAAAGGTAAAAAGTAGTCCGCGTGGCAGGATACGCTCCGGGCGTGGCAGCACACGCTCCACTCCACGGGCGCTGATGGTCGGCTGCGGCGCACCATGAAGTCCGGCGCCCGGTCTGAACAAACACGTTTTCAACAGGCGCTGCACGAGTTTCTCTTAAATCATAGTTCTCAGCTCTTCTGTCCTCATGTCTTTTCCTTGCATCTTTTCCTCGCATCTTCAGTGGGCGGGTCTAAGCTGCGACTGAGGGAAACGTGGAAATGAATGAGGAACTGGGAACGCCGCACGTGATGCCAGACTGTTAAAGAAATCTGAGCCGCAGAGAAAAGCAGGAAGGATTTTTCTCTTCCTGATGTCAAGTCTAAAACAGACTTCCTTCTTCCTGGCATCTTCCAGCACGAGACATTTATTTATGTTTTTTTCACTTTATCGTTAAGAAAAGGACAGCTGAGAGGAAATGTGAGGAGAAAATTTGAATTTTAATTTCCTCTTAAGAAACATTTTCAGGCAGGAAGGTTTCTGTTTCCTGTCTGGATCTGATTCTGCGCTTGGTTTCCTTTTGAAGGAAAGTTCAGTCAACTCTGAATTTCTGAGTTTAGATCCTGGAACTACTTGATCAAATGGTGCACCAGTTTGTTAAAGGACAATACCAGTGGTTTTGCATGTTTCAGCCCAATAAATACTATTTCCAGACTGTCGCTGGTTTCAGTTCATTGCAGTAGCTGTTAAAATCAACCTGTAGAGACGTGAAACATGCTGAGATAAATAATCATCACAGTTATAAAAGTTACTTAACTGATCCAACATGGAAACGCTGCACGGAGAAAAAAACGTATGTCTCCTCCAGGTAATATAGTCGCAGGAAAAAACGACGTTTACTGAGAAATTAAAGCTCTGTGTCTTATAAGTCGTGCGTTAAGGCGAAACACCTTGAATTTTTAGGTGAGTGTCTCACCTTAACGACTGATTTTGAAAGATTTGGAGATTAGGTGAAATAGCTCAAAAATTAAAATAAGGTTTTATGTTTTGGAAAATGGTTAGCAGTAATGAAACATATATGTATTTATTGGGCTCAAACATGAAAAACCATCAGTATGGTCCTTAAAGATAAACCACACTAAGCTAGGCTAAGCTAGGTATGTGATACTGGGCTATACAAATACACTTGACTCGATAAGCTAATAAACTAACTTAAACTAAGCTAAATTAAGATAAGCTAAGCTAAGCTACTTCATTTATTTGAAGGAAATTTTTTTGTATCCCAAAATCATTCTGCGGAGACGTTAATCCTCATCTTTATGTAACAGGAGTTTGTGTTGAACAAACTTGATAGAAAAAAAATCCATCCAATAAGACAAACCCAAAGGTCCTAAACTGCTGTGAAAGCTTGGTTTTGATTGGTCCTTTACTTCTGTAACATGTTGGCATCAACATGTAACACACTGAATTTACACACCTAAAAAAACCTGGTTAGACCTGTCAGGTATGAGCCAATCAGAAAAGGGTTATAAAAAAAATTAGAGACAGAACCTAAAGCAACATGTTTTCACTCAGTGTGCACAGTGGTGCTGCAGCAGGAAGAATTGGACCAATGTGTTTTTTTCACAGCTTTGTAAAGGTTTCAAAATAAACCTAAAACATGGAAACCTTTATAATATTTCCCTTTTAAGGCTTTTATTGTTTATTCATAAATTCATCAGATTTATAAACAACAAGTCAGCACTTACTGATCTGTCCAGCTTTGACTTTGAAAGGAACATCAAACTCACTCTGAAACAAAAAGCACAGGAAGCAGTCAGACACACACACACACACACACACACACACATCATAACTATTACATAAGTACAGCCACACACCAGCATCTCTGCTGCTAATCAATCAGCAATACATCAATACATCAGGAGATTGATCTATGGGATCAGAGGTCGTGTGGCTCACGTTCAGACCATCTGAATAAATGAACTGTACGGCAAGAAACGAACCCGAGTCAGAACGAACGGCTCAAACTACGCAGGCGAGAAAACATCCTTAAAAAGAACTGTAAAAAAAGAATCAGATCATCTGTAAGCTAACATGTAAGCTAACGTGTAAGCTAATGTGTAAGCTAACGTGTTATCCTGTATGTAGAGATGTTTATGCTAACGCTATGAGACAGATGTTAGTTTTTGTTGCCATGGTGAAGCCGTTAGAATAAAACGGCTGTGAAAAGCAAACAGGAAGTAGCTGAGCGGCTCGGGTTTGTTTGGTGATGAATCATCTGATGACATCACCAGGATTTAACGCTCGGCTTCAGATTCCTCATCTAACAACAGGAAACAGCTGATACCATAACCAAAATCAAATTTCCCCAAATATTAAAAAAAAAGGTCACAAGAAAAAGTTAGTGAACCCTTTGGAATTTTTTTTACATTTTTGCTTTAATAAATCATCAAATGTTTGATCTTCATCAAAGACACAGACAAACACGACCTGCATGAAGTAATGGCACGTAAAGTCACTGGTGTCACTGCTGTTTAATACCAGCATGATGAGTAAAAGTATTTTTACCAGCCTGGTAAAAATACTTTTACTCATCATGTTGTAATACTTCACAGTCCTGCTGGTAAACATGGCTGTATTTCATAACTGCTAGAAGCTGCTTTAGCATTAAATATGCTGCTCATACCTACACAACGGTAACGCCACAGCAGCTCTGTGCAGTTAAAGGACCATACTGGTTGTTTTGCATGTTTGAATACACACATACATGCATACAAGTTACATTACTCACAACCATTTTCTTCAACATTTCCTGTTAATTTGTCAAATCTCCTAATCTTTCCAAATCAAATGTTCAGGTGATAAAACACCTTAAAATTCCATTTTGCACCTGCTGACAGGTATGTCTGAACGTAGAAGACATGGTAAAAGCGTTATCTCCTAGATTTCCTGGTGAAAACATACCGTAAATTCTCTATTAAAAGCCGGTATTCAAATAATAGCCAGTATCTAATAAAGCCAGGGGGTGGAGTCAGAAGGAGGCGGTGTCATATAAAGGCGGGTTTGGTGTTTGTCTTTTACTGGTCATACAGGAAACTATGATGTAATCTGCTGCTTCCACCAGATGACAGCGGCCATATTTGGAGGTCAAACCGCTTAAAAACCTCTCCAGCCGTCGTCCAACCAGAAGACACGACCGGCTCAACGTGAAACAAAGCCGTAAACATGGTGACAACGGGCTCCATGTTTACGGCTTTGTTTGTGACAGCGAAGTGTTACGCACTCCGTCCCCGGCGAGGAGTTCGTGACGCTCCGTTGTCATCACCAAACAGGCTGAAAATGAAGCTTTCTAAAAGCTCCTGGAGGCGTGTTCACACTGACATGTTCTACGTGTGGCGGTGTGGTTTTATGCAGTTATGGGTTTGTCCATCAGCTAAATATGAAATAAAGGCCTGTCGCTGATAAAAGCCTGACTCCTATATTGGCCGGCTGAGGTAACTCAAGGCCCCGCCCACTAATAGAGCATT
Source organism: Lucifuga dentata (assembly GCA_014773175.1). Taxonomy (NCBI): domain Eukaryota; kingdom Metazoa; phylum Chordata; class Actinopteri; order Ophidiiformes; family Bythitidae; genus Lucifuga; species Lucifuga dentata. The sequence continues at coordinate 15,471 of VXCM01003771.1, read as the reverse complement.
CAGGGTATTTTTACTCTGCATAGTTCAGTGTTAAATAAACTGAAAAACGAATTAAATAATTAGGATGTTTGCTTCACCGTGCTGGATTATCAATCTAAATCACGTTTCTATGTTTCACGTTTTAGGACACGCTCCGCTTCCTGTTTATTTATTTATTTTCTGTCTGCATATATAATTGTGGTATATGGCTCCACTTCCTGTTTAAACCCAGACTGTGACTGTTTGTGTATTATTGACTTTTAGATCTGATGACGTCTCTAAAAGACAAAGACATGCAGATTATTCCACTTCCTGTCGTACCTACCAAAGCATTCTCCTTCACCTTCAGGTTTTCCAGCACAACGTTTCCTGTAAAAAAAAAAAAAGAGAGAAGAAACAGATTCAGAGAAACGACAAGCTTCTCTCAGGTCAGACAGACGCTTTCTGAAGCTGACCTCTGACCTCTCCTCAGGGTGACCTTTAGTAGCTTCTCATTAAACACACACACACACACACACAGTGGTGACTCTTCACACTTATTTAGCTTCTATGACTTTTCAGAACACGTTAATAAATCTGCTTGTCTTCTTCCTCTGAGATCCAGGACACGTTTAGCTACTTAGCATGTTTTATAGAGAATAAACTGATCAATTTATTGAAAAAAATTAATCCATAGATGAATTGATACTTCAGACTAAAGGTCATTAATGTCTGGAAGTCTGAAGCTTTAAGACTTTCTGCCGTTGATCTGGAAGTTCAAACTTCAGCAGAACAGTAAGCCGCCAAAATGTGAACACGCCCAGCAATCAATCCATTCTGTGGGACGAACATACGTGTGGAACAACGTCACGGCGGCAGGACGAGACGCTCTGGCATCATTTCAGCCCAGGTCAGGGCAGGAATTTTTGTCTGGATCAATATCTGGATCTGGATTAAATTTTACCTGTTTGGATCCATCATGGGAAGTATATCTGAATATTTTTTTCATGTAGATTAGACTCTTAGTTTTTAAATGTTGATAATCCCTGATCTTATTAAACTGCTGATCTGGATCCTGACTGGAATCCGTTCCTGTTTTTACGGGTTTCCTCTCCGTGTTGCTCTCTGATCCTGATGCTTTACTTTTCTTTCACAGTTTATTTCTCATTTGCATTCATCCCACGGCGCTGTGAGCACGCAGTGGCTCAGGCTGGTGGGCGGGGCCTGTTTGACTTGATGAAAACTTTCCTGTAGACAAACAAAAATCTCAGCTGCTTCCTCTCAGCGCGAGCTGTGGATCAGCAGGAAAAACATGCAGAGCCACCTCAGATTCACGCCGCAGTATCTGGAAACTTCTTCCCTCCCTGACTTTCCCTTCAGGTCATATTTTTTAAAAGGACTATACCAGTGGTTCTGCAGCCTGGCAATTATTTTTCAAACACATAAAACCATATTTTAGTCTTCCTGTTATTTTGCCGAATCTACTGCTGTAGAGGCAAATATTAGAAATGTTTTTCCTACCCTATAGGTGCCACTGGTTTCAGTTCATTCCAGTACGACATAAAAACAACTTGTACAGACATGAAACGTGCTGAGATAAATAATCATCACAGAAAACACGGAGCTGTACGGAAAAAATACATGCCTCCTCCAGGAAATATGGTGTCAGGAGAAAACGCTTTTACTGAGAAATTAAAACAGCCGTGACTTCTACATGCCAGCACTGTGCTAGCATGTGAAACCGTGAATTTTAAGGTATGTGCATCACCTAACCATTTGATTTTGAAAGATTAGGAGATTTAGCAAAATAACATGAAAATTTAAATCCGGTTTTATGTTTTGAAAATAGTTGGCAGCACGATAACCTGCATGCAGATAGTATTTATAGGGCTCAAATATGCAAAGCCATTGGTGTGGTCCTTTAATTAAGGATCAAACATGAAGAAATAAGGAGGCAGCGCAGACTATCAAAATAACAAAAATAGCCAAAGGTTAATCTATTCAATATCTTTGGTTTGAACTTTATGTGTGTAGCACATTTAACGGACGGACGGACGGATGGATGGATGGATGGACGGATGGACGGATGGATGGACGGATGGATGGATGGATGGACGGATGGACGGATGGATGGATGGATGGATGGACGGATGGACGGATGGATGGATGGATGGATGGACGGATGGACGGATGGATGGATGGATCTTCTTTGGGATGAAGAGTGTAGGTGAATGAATGCTCCCTGACACCCAGCAGGAAGGAGAGTGAAACTAGCTTAAATCCAAACAGTAAATTTATAATCGTCCATATTTTAATGATTTAATTAAAATGATTTTAATGTTCAGATTCTTAATTAAAAAGGTGTTAATGTCCAGATCCAGGCGGTTTGTTTACTCGCACTGCTAGCTAACCCTGAGACGTGACGTCATCTGTCAGAAGATCCACATGCCAAACCTCCATGATGTAACAGGCAATTTAATAAAAACGCGTTTTACGGTAAAAATGAACATTTCCTGAGTGTACCTGAGCTGTTTTCTTACTGGCTTAGAATCATGACTACATTCGGACTCTGGTCAGTAAATCTCATCTGTTTTGACAGAAGACGCCGCTCCTTCCGCTGTTTGTGGGATGATGGGATGTTTAGGTGAAGGGAGATGAACAGGATAAGTTATTACTAAAGTTTAATTTTATTGGAAAATGTAGCTTTGTCATGGCTCAGACCAGCGCCGACTCACGGAGCTGGTGTTATTTATTTTACAGGATGAACGACGTTTTAGCAGCTTTGTACGTTTGCTAATAGAAGGAAACACTAAATTATAGGAAGTTCCGGCGGAGTTTGGTCGCTGTTAGCATGCTAGCTGCTAGCTAGCTAGCTGCTGCTTACCTCCCCAGATGCCAATCTTGAGCTGAGACTTGTCCAGGTTCTCCACATAATCACCGATGAACCTGTTCAGCAGGTCGCTGACCAGGGACTCGAACACCATGACGGGACACCGAGCTGGTCTTCAGGGAACGCCTGGGTTCTTTCAGCAGCTTTATTCCGCGTTTATCAGCTGACAGCATAGGAAGAGCCAAAACTGAAATAATGAGCGACGAACTCTGGGATCGATTGCTCTGATTTTCTATTAGCCACGCCTGCCCGTTCACAGCGGCTGCCAGCGGAGAGCATCGATCTGGCTTCAGTGACAGATCAGGTGAGGAGCTCATGATAAAGGCGTGACTCAATTCAAAATGAAAAAAATAGTCTTATGTTAACAACATTAATCTTATGTTGTTTCTTTTTTGGGGCCTTTTATTTTAATTTGATGTTATTTAATAACTTTTATAATGTGGATTCTCCTTGGATTGATCTTTTTTTTAATCAAATCTGTACTAATGTTGTTTGACATTAATTTTTTGGCTCAGGCAGCTTTTCTGAGCAGCACTTTGTTGTCTCAACAGCTTTGTTTTACTTTTGAAATTAGCATTGATTATTTATCCTGAGTTATGGATATAATCAACCTTCATAAGCTCTGTCTTGTAGTGTTCTTGGCGTTGTTTATGAAGTTTCCATCAGAAACTGATCACATGGCCATCAAGTGTGGGAGAATCTTTTTTTAATAAAATGTTCAATCATGTCGCCTCAGACTTTCACCTCTTCACAAACATGAAAAACACTTTAGCCAAATGAAATACTGAGGTTTATGATTCATACTTCAGGCACCCAGAACATTTTGACCAAAGGCCTGTAAAATTATTACTCATACATATTGTAGTCATACAACTTTAACTTCCTTATACAAGTTTCTTGGTGGGAAAATGATGAATCTTTTCATCTTGGCTAAAAAAAAAAAAAAAANAAAAAAAAAAAAAAAAAAAAAAAATCCTCACAGGAAATACAGACAGCATGAAGTACTTCTGCTCAGGAGGAGTTACAGCCTGGTTGAATTTGTCCTCAGATGATGATGATGATGATGATGATGATCAGCTGTGGAGGATTTCATGGATCAAACCTCTCCAGCAGCAGAAGATGACATCCTGCTTTCTGTTATTTAAAGTTTTCTTTGATCTATGAACTCAAAAAATAAACTTAATAAAGTCACATCAACATAAATCTGCTGCTTTAACAGATTTCTTTCAAACTTTGGATCGTACCAAAAGCAGATCTAAAGTATTCCAGTCGTTTTTACGCCGTGATCAGACTGTTCAGGGAAATCTCACACTCTCCCAGGACGTCGTCTCTCTTCATGCTGGACATCTTGTTGATGATTTTGAAGCGCAAAGACCTGCCGCTGACGTCTTCCTCAGAGACGCCCTCAAAGAAGAAGTCTTCGTTGAAGATGGGGTTCCGGCTCCTCTTGATGACACTGCTGCGCTGTTTCTGCAGCTTTCCGGGCAGCAGACTCACGCTGACGTTACAGCTGATGCTCTTGGGGTCCGCCGTGGCGGCGTAGAGCCCCTCGGTGCTGATGAGCCTGGCCCGGAGTCTCTGGTTGTCGGGGCAATACTCGGCCGACAGACGCAGCGTCCCAGACTTCCCAACAGGAACGAGGCTCTCCTTCATCAGCCTCTCCCTGCACAGCATCACGTCTGCAGAGAAAACAGAGGGAGGAGCCAGCCTGAAGCTGCAGGACAGCGGCGGCTCCATCAGACCCTCGGTCGGAGCCCGCCGGATCACGTTTGGACTGTTGTCTGTGGAGCTTCCCTCATCTGTGGACAGGGAACAGTTCCGGGACAGAATTCCTCTGCGGACGGTCCGGGACAGCAGCTTGTCTTGGCTCAGGGCTTTGAGGAGGGAGGACTTTGGTGGGTTTCTGGCCAGCAGGGGAGAGCTGAAGGGGGACGACTCTGTGGAGGAGGGGTCACTGTCCAGAGCTTCCTGCTGATGGAGCGCCATGACCCGAGGCTGGAGGCAGGAGGCCAGTCTGCGGAGGCGATGCTGAGGAGGAGGTCTACAGAAAGCAGATCCCAGCGGGTCGGCATGGAACAGGGACTCCTTCCTGCGGGTGTGAGGACTCTCCAGTAAGGTGCAGAAGCCGTAGCAGGTCTGGGCTTTGGCCAGATGGGGCAGTGACAGTGCCGCCTGGCTCCGCGGGTCGGCGTTGGTGCTCTCTTCGTCACTGAAGCCATTACCAGAGCTCAGCTCATCCACGTTTTCCACCTGGATGATATGAGGGATGAACGGTGTCCTGCCTCCCGCCGCCCCCTCCGGCTTCTCCTTCTCAGCTAAACCCCCCCTGGACTGTTTGATCCGGTCCGACGTCTTCAGCTCCTGGTGGGCTGAGATCTTTGGAGGGATGCAGAACTCAGGGATGCTGTTTGGGGTGATGATGTTAGGACACAGGGAGGACTTCTTCCTTTTGTCCTGTTTGTCCCCAAACACCACATCTGCCAGCCGGACGCTGTAGTCCAGCGGGTTCTGGTCCACAGAGACTCGAATCTGATCCAGTAACAGCCTCATGATCTGAGGGGCAGCAGGACCAGGACCAAGAAGACAAGCTGAAATCCTGTTTGAGTCGTAGAGATAAAGTCTCCAGAGTCCAACTCAGCGAAACAAATCAAATCCTCTGAGAAGTTCTGAGAGCCGAAAAATCAAAATTTAAAACAATCAAACGTCATGAAAGTTTCAGACGATGAAAACGTGAATCTGCTGCAATCCCTTCAGCTGCTGCTCCGTCTGACAGCAGCCTGTTTAAATAGTGTGTGTGTGTGTGTGTGTGTGTGTGATCCTGTTCCTCTTCNGTGTGTGTGTGTGTGTGTGTGTGTGTGTGTGTGTGTGTGTGATCCTGTTCCTCTTCAGCAGCAGCGCCCCCTGGAGGCCGATTAATCGTGAAAATAAAAGTGTTCAGCTTTATTGTTTTAAATAGTAAAAACTGAACTTCAGTTTATTTGGATCCCCGTTAGTTGTTACCATGGCAACAGTTACTCTTAATTTCTACAATAAAACACATTCAAATGCTTAAACATGCACTAATTCCACACAAGAGCACGTTACATCTATTTTAAAGTCATTTTTATCACCAATCAATCAAAATTTATTTATTGAAACAAAACAAAAAAAAAAAAACAACATAAAAACCAAAAGACAAAAACAGTTAAAAGACCATGAGACCAAATCATGCACATTCTGGATAAAATAAAAAAATAAAATAACATAAAACAGAGCATGAGAGCAATAAAATGTTGTACAAGATGAATAAATACACGGATAATAGAAATAAGCATGAATAAGAAAATTAATAAAATAGATCAATGTAAAGTAATTAAATACATAGAAAACAAATAATAAATACCAAATAGGATTAAAAGTAATGAAATCATTAACAAATATAAACTAAGATCCCGTTCTCCGTTCTCTCGATGCTGCTCTCCTGGTTATTCCTTCAATTAACAAAAAATCGCTTGGCTTNCGTTCTCCGTTCTCTCGATGCTGCTCTCCTGGTTATTCCTTCAATTAACAAAAAATCGCTTGGCTTTGGAGCATTTGCTTACCGTGCCCCTTATCTCTGGAATACACTACCACTACGTTAAAGAAGCAAGCTCAGTTGAAAATTTTAAATCAAGGTTGAAAACCACCTCTATTCATTATTTTATGGCCTACCTTAGATTATTACTTTTTCAAGCATCCTTTTAACTTTGCTCTTTTAATGTTCTTGTTTTTACTGTAACTTTGCTTTGATGATCTTTTTAATGTCCCTACTTTTTACCTTTACTGTAAAGTGTATCGGGACCATGATGCATGGTGATTTTGCACTTTAAATTGATTGATTGATTGATTGATTGATTGATTGAAGAGAATGTAAAAGAGGGAGAATTTTTTTATTTCTATTGTATTTCTATTATTCTTGTTTGTATTTGTTCATTTTAAATTATTATAACCTAATTCTGATGATTGTGTTTTATAGTTGTTTTTTTGATCTGTGTTTGCGTCTCCATGGTTACTATTTTCTTTGTTTTATGATGTATTTTTATGACTGTTTTTATGTTATGCGTCATTAAATGGAAAGACACTGTATGACAAGTGCTATAAAACATCAATAAATCTCATCTGCAGATCAGCTGATTTCCTGCTCTCTTCTGCCACCTGCTGGTTACAGTCAGAATAACAAAGCTGCATTATTTTATACTCAGCGGAAATAAGATTAATCCTAAAAAAAAAACAACCACCACCAAAGTGTTTTAGAGCTTAAATGTAATGTTAGAGGTCAGAAACACACCTTTTTTCAGAGTCTGATGATTTTTACATCCTCAAAGATCCTGACTTTTCTAAGGAAATATTTTTGCTTTTATGTCTCATCTTATAATTGCAGAAATTACGCTAAAAAATGAATAAATAAATAAATAAACTTGTACAGGTTTGAAACGTGCTTGAGAAAAATGATCCATTTCCAAACATCTTCTTAAATGTGCGTTATAATAACTCTTTAACAGAAGCTAAAGAGATGGAAGTAAGATTCAACCAAACACAAAACTGGGATGAAATTAAGATTTTTAGAGAATATTAATTTGAAAACTGGATGGAATGACATTCAAATTAGGAAAGAAGATTGTAAAAAATATTCTTTCTGTCACAAGCAACAAGTAATCTGTCTTAGTGTTGTTGTTCACTGAAGTTTGACAGTTCAGCTGAGTTCTTGTTTTGGTGATTGATGAGGAATCATGACATCATGATTTATCAGATTATTAAACGAAAATGACACGTTCTTACCAAATTGAAATGAAAACTAATCCACATTCAACTTAACATGTTTGTGCATGAAAACAACATGTTTCCGTAACGTTTCGTTGTGTGGTTGTATTTATGTTTTTGAAGTCCTGATGAAGACTCTTCTGCCTGGAAGTCTTCATCATCCTCTTTGTGCTGCATCTTTTGGCCAGCAGGGGGCAGCATAAAAGCTGTGTGGCAGAAATGTGTGTTTACTGAAGCAAACACCGAGAAACTCTTCACGCCAATGGTAATGCTAACAGTGCTCACTTTAAAAAACAGAGTAAACAGTTTGGAAATCTTCAGTTTCAATATTTCAGAAGTACAAATGGTATTATTGCAGAAACATTCAAATGAGTTTACTACTGAGAGTTTGTTTCATGTTTGGGAAAATGCTAAATGCTAAATGCTAAGCTTTCCTGTCATCTTTACAGGAAGAATAGGAGTCCCACACAGCCAGGGTAGCACCTCCACCCAAATCCATGCCGATGGCCCCAAAACAATCCCAACACGTTTAACATGTTTAACACTTTTATCACAACGAGCAGACATCAGAATGAGCCAAATGTTCAGGTTAGCAGCTACGCTCAGGGGTAGCCCATTTAGTAGATGCAGAAAGGTTGCCATAGTAACTTGGGGGGATATAATTGAATACTGGACGATGCAAATTGAGTTTTAGCATTTTGCACAATGTTCAATAAAACATGTTCTATCTGCTTTAAAGAAGTGACAAGGCAGGAACGCACATGTATGTGGATTCATTTTACAGAAATACAACGTGTGACAGAATTCCATCGGATAATTAAATCGCCGTGTTTGATCCGCGAGGAAATCAGGTGGCAGCGGAAACATTTTAAAATGTGTTCAGTAACTTTTAACAGCTCTGACAGTCAGCGATGGCGGCGTTGAAAAATTATTACATCTGGTTTACCATCAACATGTGAGTCCAGCTTCCTGACGCTAGTGACATCACGTTAATATCACGGTAACAGTAAAAGGTTCACCATTAAAACACACGTTCCACCTTCAAAAAACCCCAAACAGCACTAAGCGTGTTCGCTAAACTCAATTTCCTGAATCAGCCGCTTTTTTAATTCCCGCTGAGTGGGGCTGAGTGGGTTTTTCAGCAGGAAGCAGATTTAATGTGATTAGCATTGGAGTGCTGGAGCGTGGTCACGTTTCAGAGAATCCGCGGCGTGTTTGTGGAAGTCACAAAGACGTTCTGATTGGTTAATGAAGAACGCTGAACGTCTCTGATGTTCTGACAGGAAGCAGCAAAACAATCAGGCTAAACTGACGCAAATAACAAATGCATTAATATCATACATGTAATTACGTGTCCATCTACAAGGTCAGAGACGTACCCCCCCCCCCCCCNCCCCCCCCCCCAGGGTCTTTATAAGCCTGAAGCTCTTCGTCCAACAGGATCACCTGAGGATCGGCACAGACAGACACAGGTGAGGAATCGTTGGTGATGTATCGTGATGTCGGATTGCCGGTTTCAACGTCGGACCACAGATTTCTTCACGTTTTTCTCTCTGTCATTACCGTTCATGTGGAACAAACTCAAACCTCAGTGTGTGGGAGTTTCTACTGAGGTTCTACTGAGGTTTAACTGAGGTTCTACTGAGGTTTAACTGAGGTTTTACTGAAGTTTTATTGAGGTTTTATGGAGGTTTTACTGAGGTTTTATTGAGGTTTAACTGAGGTTTTATTGAGGTTTTGCTGAGGTTCTACTGAGGTTTTATGGAGGTTTTACTGAGGTTTTATTGAGGTTTAACTGAAGTTTTACTGAAGTTTAATTGAAGTTCTACCGAGGTTCTACTGAAGTTTTACTGAGGTTCTACTGAGGTTTTAGTGAGGTTCAATTGAAGTTCTACTGAGGTCCTACTGAAGTTTTATTGAGGTTCTACTGAGGTTCTACTGAGGTTTTATTGAGATTTAACTGAGGTTCTACTGAGGTTTTACTGAGGTTCTACTGAAGTTTCATTGAGGTTCTACTGAGGTTCTACTGAGGTTTTATTGAGGTTTCATTGAGGTTCTACTGAGGTTCTACTGAGGTTTTATTGAGGTTTCACTGAGGTTTTATTGAGGTTTAACTGAGGTTTTATGGAGGTTTTACTGAGGTTTAACTGAGGTTTTATTGAGATTTAACTGAGGTTCTACTGAGGTTCTACTGAAGTTTCATTGAGGTTTTACTGAAGTTTTATTGAGGTTTTATGGAGGTTTTACTGAGGTTTTATTGAGGTTTAACTGAGGTTTTATTGAGGTTTTGCTGAGGTTCTACTGAGGTTTTATGGAGGTTTTACTGAGGTTTTATTGAGGTTTAACTGAAGTTTTACTGAAGTTTAATTGAAGTTCTACCGAGGTTCTACTGAAGTTTTACTGAGGTTCTACTGAGGTTTTAGTGAGGTTCAATTGAAGTTCTACTGAGGTCCTACTGAAGTTTTATTGAGGTTCTACTGAGGTTCTACTGAGGTTTTATTGAGATTTAACTGAGGTTCTACTGAGGTTTTACTGAGGTTCTACTGAAGTTTCATTGAGGTTCTACTGAGGTTCTACTGAGGTTTTATTGAGGTTTCATTGAGGTTCTACTGAGGTTCTACTGAGGTTTTATTGAGGTTTCACTGAGGTTTTATTGAGGTTTAACTGAGGTTTTATGGAGGTTTTACTGAGGTTTAACTGAGGTTTTATTGAGATTTAACTGAGGTTCTACTGAGGTTCTACTGAAGTTTCATTGAGGTTCTACTGAGGTTTTATTGAGGTTTTATGGAGGTTTTACTGAGGTTTTATTGAGGTTTAACTGAAGTTTTATTGAGATTTAACTGAAGTTCTACTGAGGTTCTACTGAGGTTCTACTGTGGTTTTACTGAGGTTTAACTGAGGTTCTACTGAGGTTTTAGTGAGGTTTAACTGAGGTTCTACTGAGGTTTTACCGAGGTTCTACTGAAGTTTCATTGAGGTTCTACTGAGGTTTTATTGAGGTTCTACTGAGGTTTAACTGAGGTTTTGAGGTTCTACTGAGGTTTTATTGAGGTTCTACTGAGGCTTTACTGAGGTTCTACTGAAGTTTTATTGAGGTTCTACTGAGGATTCATGGAGGTTTTATTGAGGTTCTACTGAGGTTTTATTGAGGGTCTACTGAGTTTTTATTGAGGTTTTATTGAGGTTTTATTGAAGTTTTACTGAGGTTTAATTGAGGTTTTACTGAGGTTCTATTGAGGTTTTATTGAGGTTTTACTGAGGTTTTATTGAGGTTTAACTGAAGTTTTATTGAGGTTTAATTGAAGTTCTACTGAGGTTCTACTGAGTTTTACTGAGGTTCTACTGAGGTTTAACTGAGGTTTTAGTGAGGTTTAATTGAAGTTCTACTGAGGTTCTACTGAAGTTTTATTGAGGTTCTAATGAGGTTCTATTAAGGTTTTATTGAGGTTTAACTGAGATTCTACTGAGGTTTTACTGAGGTTCTACTGAAGTTTTTTGAGGTTCTACTCAGGTTCTACTGTGGTTTTATTGAGGTTTTACTGAGGTTTTATTGAGGTTTTACTGATTTTTATTGAGGTCTTACTGAGGTTTTATTGAGGTTCTACTGAGGTTTTACTGAGGTTTTATTGAGGTCTTACTGAGATTTTATTGAGGTTTTATTGAGGTTTTACAGAGGTTCTGCTGAGGTTTTACTGAGGTTTAACTGAGGTTTTATTGAGGTTTTACTGAGGTTTTATTGAGGTTTAACTGAAGTTTTATTGAGGTTTAATTGAAGTTCTACTGAGGTTCTACTGAGTTTTACTGAGGTTCTACTGAGGTTTAACTGAGGTTTTAGTGAGGTTTAATTGAAGTTCTACTGAGGTTCTACTGAAGTTTTATTGAGGTTCTAATGAGGTTCTATTAAGGTTTTATTGAGGTTTAACTGAGATTCTACTGAGGTTTTACTGAGGTTCTACTGAAGTTTTTTGAGGTTCTACTCAGGTTCTACTGTGGTTTTATTGAGGTTTTACTGAGGTTTTATTGAGGTTTTACTGATGTTTTATTGAGGTCTTACTGAGGTTTTATTGAGGTTCTACTGAGGTTTTACTGAGGTTTTATTGAGGTCTTACTGAGATTTTATTGAGGTTTTATTGAGGTTTTACAGAGGTTCTGCTGAGGTTTTACTGAGGTTTAACTGAGGTTTTATTGAGGTTTTACTGAGGTTTTATTGAGGTTTAAATGAGATTTTATTGAGGTTCTACTGAGGTTTAACTGAGGTTTTATTGAGGTTCTACTGAGGTTTTTACTGAGGTTCTACTGAGGTTTTACTGAGGTTCTACTGAGGTTTTACTGAGATTCTACTGAGGTTTTATTGAGGTTCTACTGAGGTTTTACTGAGGTTTTATTGAGGTCTTACTGAGATTTTATTGAGGTTTTATTGAGGTTTTACAGAGGTTCTGCTGAGGTTTTACTGAGGTTTAACTGAGGTTTTATTGAGGTTTTACTGAGGTTTTATTGAGGTTTAAATGAGATTTTATTGAGGTTCTACTGAGGTTTAACTGAGGTTTTATTGAGGTTCTACTGAGGTTTTTACTGAGGTTCTACTGAGGTTTTACTGAGGTTCTACTGAGGTTTTACTGAGATTCTACTGAGGTTTTATTGAGGTTCTACTAAGATTTTATTTAGGTTCTACTGAGGTTTTACTGTACAGCAAATCCAGACGCACAGTTAGGCTGAAATGCTTTTGCTGTTGCTCCAAATGGATATATTTTTTTTGTCTTAGATTGAAGTGATGAATTGACTTTAATGCTGTTTAACACAGCAGCAATGTTTAGCATTGTTTGAAGGCAGCAACAGTAAAAATGAGAGATTTATTTTGCTGAATGTTTTGTGATTTTCTCAGTAGAAAAGTGTAACTCTGGTTGTAAATGAGGCATTTTCTCTGCAGGTTCTGTGATGTTTTCCTCTTATTTGACAGGTTTTGTCTGGAAATCTTGGTTCTTCAGAACATCTCACGCTAACGTGATTCTGCGTTGTGTTCGTAGGTGGAACAAGGCTGATTTTTAAACTCCTTTTTACTGTAATAATAAATTAAAATGCAGCATATGTCCCTCATCATGAATCAGCAAACACAACATAATATGACAATTTGATATCATAAAATCTTGAATAACTGAAAATATTGTTCTCCACAGTAATCAATACAGAAATAAAATAAATAAGTATAATCTGGCATACCTGTAATAAAGAAAAACACACACGTGTTGTCTGTCTCTCATCATGCTTTGTGCCTGTTTCCAATCACATAAAGACACTCTAACATGTAACACGGCCCGTCCACACGCTATGCAACTCTTATATTTTACAGGTTTATGTCAGGAAAATCACAACATAATGTACCAGTGCAGTGCTAACACTACATATATTGTCATTAGAAAATATGTTTTATCAACCTAAAACCATCATTTAACTAATGAAAAACAAAATTCTGCGCAGCAGAAAAACGTGCGTACCTCCTCCGTGGAAATCAGCAAACAGGAAGTTATGTCAGCGGAAGTTAGCATACTGCTAATGAAAGCAAACAATCTTCCTGCTGTGTCCTGAAATACTGAACATTAATTTTCCCAAAACGGTACGCAAACTCTGCATAACAAAATATAATATGTACGTTAACTAAAAAATACAATTAAACACTATTACAAAGTAATCGTAGCACCGGAAGTACTAACATCTGCCTTTCAAAATAAAAGTCTGCACCTAGTCAATACAGTGGTATACAGCCATTTACTGTCTATTTATAATCTAGTCAACAACATCACACTATTACACTAACATGTGTTCAGGTTAGCGTGTTTGTATGGAGTCAGCATGTTCCTCCGTCCTCCTGTTCAGCGTGTGAAGGCATCACGTCTTCTTCACATCATGTGAAGCAGCATGTGGTTTTCCACACGTGATTCAGCTTCTGCTGTCATAGTTTTCTTCTTCATGGATCAGATGATGCTATGACAGGAAAGGATCCACATTCATCTTTGTTACTCTGATTTACTTTGATAGAAACTACTTCCTGTTTGGAGTTTCTTTCTGACCAATCAGCAGAGAGTGTTGGCACATGACTTTAGCTGATAGATTCTGGTTTTATTGGATGTTTTTCTGTGTGAAACTGAACCAAACCAACAATTTAGTTCCTGATTCAGACCAGAACAAACGATCTGCAGATCTACACATGACCTAACATGACTCTAGTACAAAGTATTATATTTAAGTTGAATTTGAGGTACTTGAATGTTTGTTTTTGCTGGAGGTTCCTCCCCCCCCCCCNACGCAGGTTCTGTGATTTGTCCAGCTTTTCTTCTTCTTCTTCTTCTTCTTCTTCTTCTTCTTCTTCTCCTCCTCCTGCTGTATCTTCACTCAGTTTGAGGATGTTCGGCTCTCTGTTGCTCTGCTACTTTGCTCTCAGCCTCATTCGTCTCTCTGCCGCTGTCGTCCATGGAAACGTCCAGCTGGATGATGGCCCGACCGGCCCGAGGCGCCCAGAGCCCCACTTCCTGTCTGAAATTGGTACTGACGGTAACGCCATCGACTTCAAACTGCTTTCTGACTCTGAAACGCGATGCTGCTGGGATGTTAGCTGCTTTACACAAACTGGAACTTTGCTTCTAATTTTGAAATTAAAATTTTGAATGCAGAGGGTTAAAGGTCACTTTCTGCAGAATGTGATCAGAGAATTTGGTTTTTGTATGTTATGTAGAACTGCTGCAGGAATAATATGAATTAACTTTCACTCTCACTTTGACATGGCGTCACCTTTTGCTATCAAAGCATTTCTGTCTCCATTCTGAATGTTCTGTAGAGAGAAGCCACGCCCCCTCCGGTCTTGACTCTGCCCTTCTGCCTTCGGACTCTGTGGAGGATCATTTCCTTATCGACGTGGGATCTTACGATGAGGTGGGCGTGTGTTATTTAAGGCTGTGTTCACATGTCACGCCTTTATAAAAAGAGACACAAATTAGTTTCTCCACCTGAAGCAGAAACACCTGGTGAATACCAAGAAAGTCACATGAGGAGGAGAGCCAATCAGATGATTAGAGACAAAACACAAACAGGAAGTGATGCTGACTCATCAAGTCAAAAAATTTGCAAGCTTTAATGTAAATCTGTCTAACGTGTCTCTGATTACATACATCATCACATGTAGCTATATAAACATGTCTAACCTGTACATGCCTGCGGTTTTTTTTTTTTGGTTTTTTTTTGAGGATTCCTCTCAGGACACGGCGGTGCACCTTCAGGGTCGGGCGATGCGTTCGCCTCGCCGCTGCATCCCTCACCAGCAGTCATGTTTGGGCTTCCCGCTGCCCTGCTGTGACCCCTGTGACACTTGCTACTGCCGCTTCTTCAACGCCATCTGCTACTGCCGCCGCGTCGGCCATGCCTGCAACTCCAGACATACCTAACCATACGAGAGGCGGGGCTGCGAGGGGCGGAGTCACGGAGACCTACTGCTACAGAGGAGTGCAGATATTCAGAAATATCATGCAGACCATCCAGTTTATTCTGAAACATGCTGTTTGTGTGATAAATGACTGCTGAGTAAAATATACTTTGAATTCTGACTATGATGTGTGACATGTCATTAAATGAGTCGAGTTAAAATGAAAATTAACTTATAGACACAAAGAGACTCAAACTGATTTTCTCTGTAAAAGTCTGCAAAAAAAAAAAAAAAAANAAAAAAAAAAAAAAAAAAGTGTTAGGGAGAAGGGTGGGTAATCACTTGTGTAGGGTCAGCGTGGCATGTAGGGCCGGTCCTAAGTGGTTGTGGGTGCTGGGGGGTAGTGAATGTAGGCTGGGGTCCCTGTGTCCTG